>CM074496.1:25011564-25056128 GCA_037389245.1 Oryzias sinensis | reverse complement strand
ACCTGAAATAACCATAAAATCAAAGTCCTGCAGTTTAGTCTTATGACCCTCTTGCTTCTCGTTTTCATCATCCATCTCTTAAGCTCTCACTTACCAGAAGGATTCCTGCCTTTTCATGGCCCTCTTCATCTTTTACATCTTTTCATGAGGCCATTTTCTTATTCTTTTTCCCACCAGAAAAACAAAACTTCCTGACCTCCACTAATACACACGAGACTTTCATCCAGCAGACCAACTAATCCCTTCTTCTATACCAAAAAGCAGAGACCTCAGTTTTCTAAGATGGAAAATAAAACTAACACAGATTTTGTGATAATAGAAGTGCATTTCTTGCAGTTTATGCATAGTACATTTTTTACCCTTTACCCTGGATGCATTTTCTATCTTAGACAATTAGAAACATTGCAGTGAACCTAATTAGGATTACATCAGTTGGGTTTGAAAGTGAAAAAAAAATGTCAGAAACACATTTTGTTTTTTAATAAATATATCATATAAAAAGTAAAGGCATTGTGAAGATAACCAAGAAGTTGCATTAAGTAATGGATTTGGGCTCAAATCTTATAAGAGATCAGGATTCAAGCTAGAAATGCATTATTATTTCATTCCCCCTGATGAAAATCATGCTTTTTGAGTTTTTGACATGTAAGTGTGGCATTTTTCTCATGAAAAAGAACAAATGTAATAACATTCAAAAATCTTGATTTGGAACCAAACATATGTCACTTTCCACCATTTCTTTATCCCTAAAGATAACATTTTGAGAATAGAGACTGTCAGTCAATGTCGTTTGTGCCCCCCCACCCCTTCTGTCGAACTCCTTACTCATGCAAGACAAAACTATCATCATCAGAAAGGGCGGGGCTACTCAGGTCAGCACCAATGGCCACGCCCATGTGGAGGAGATTTTGGGAACTGAGGCTTCAGCTAAACATGAAAAATGGATTTTTAAGACATTTGGGACATATCACATCTGAGAGATGTGAGATATGAACTGGAGAAAGCATGGGAAGGGATGACTGTGGTAATTGCTAGAACAGATCCCTGGAGAGATCTCAGTCCAGAAATGTGCAGTGCTAGGAACAGCTAAGATACTGCAGGACCCTCAAGCTCCCAGGCCTCTGGTAGAGAACCCGAGCTTGGAGGAGAAACCACCCATGGAAGGGTGAGAGGGGCATTTTTTATATATTGTTACATACAAAACAGAGATGAAAAGATTTTAAAAAATATATAAAAAAAGGTACTGTCTCTACACATATATTCTAGCAATATAGCCTTTAGGTTTGTTTGTTGTTTTCATATTGGTATTTGCTTAAAATGACACTGACAGTGCAGATTTTGTCTTTTTTCTGAGTCTTTAAGTCATACCTGGAGTTAACATATTATGGATGGATAATATATACATTGTTTCAGTGTAACTTGGTGAGTTTTTAGTAGGAAACAAAATAAATATAATTTTAATGTTTCATTACGTTATAGTTACACACAAGTTTTTCTAAAATAAAAAAAATCCAAAAAATATTGTAAGACTTCAAGAAAAGTCAGG
Organism: Oryzias sinensis; assembly: GCA_037389245.1. Classification (NCBI taxonomy): domain Eukaryota; kingdom Metazoa; phylum Chordata; class Actinopteri; order Beloniformes; family Adrianichthyidae; genus Oryzias; species Oryzias sinensis. The sequence continues at coordinate 25,054,582 of CM074496.1, read as the reverse complement.
AAGATTTCTTCTACCAATCAAAAAAGTACCATTTGTTTCCACAAGGAGCTGCTAGAGAGCCTAGGACTTTAGTGTTGATTCCTCGAAGGAAAAAAGAATCTGATGAAAAATGTCTCCTCTTTTTGCTAAAATCTGAACATCAGAAGGCTGAGCAGAGACTTGTCATCTTTTTTCCCCCCCTTCTGAAGGGTGTTTGGAGTGGGCGTTTATGAATGTACGTGCGTATTTGCAATTGGCATTCCACCCTACATGTAGTCATCCTGTCTTGCTGATTGAGCCTGTTGTCTAAATGAGGAGCAGTTAATTACCTCTTCACAGCAGCTCTGTTCACCACACAGCTTAGCTATGAGGACCACAGAACAAAACAAAACACCTCTGGTTAACAAATTAGACAGAAAGGCAAAGGGGGCAGTGAGACACAGGCAACAGAAAAACAGAACAGCATGAGGCAGCAAATGAGGGGAAGATAAGAAAGAAAATGTTGGGATGAGATTAAAGCAAAGGTTTCCTGTTAGGTCCTGAAGTGAATCAAGGGAAAGCAGCTGCCTGGGAGAGTAAACAAGAGAAGTGAAGTCATTTAAAGACTGACAGAGAGGTTAAGAGAAAATCATGGAATAGAGGTGAAGGAACAATAAACTTAAACATGGAGGTAGATAAACAAAAACATGCCTAACAAAGAGGTTAACTCGAGGAACGAAGAGGTGCTAATCAAACTGAAAAACTGGAAAGCATAATGACACCAAAACCACAGGAAGCTGCTGTAACAAATGGTGGTGTGCTGTGGCCCAGCAGCACTGAGCCGTGATGCCGACCATTTTTCATTAATGATGTGATTTATTAACACAGTGCCAAGAGGATCTTAGCAGGGGCCTTTGATTAAAGCCATTAGATATTAGATATTAGCCGTAAGATTACTCACACTGCTGGGGTGCGGATGTTTTTTTGGTGCCAGGGCTTGCCTGGGGGGCAGCTATGCAGACTGCCCTACAATAATCTCCTCAGTAGATCAGCAGGTAAAGAAGTCTGACGCAGGTAAAAAATAAACCTCCCAGAAACATATTGAGAAAAGGCAAAAGTCAGGTTATCATTGAGGAATTAGACAACTGAAACAGAACAAAAGCCATAAAAAATCTTTTAAAAAAAAGCAATGTCTTGGATCTTTCGACCAAAAACAAGAAAATTTTAAAATACAAAAAAAAAATCACCTATAACAGGGAAAAGCATTTTGTTAGTCTCTTTGCAAATAGTCCTAAAAAATGAATGATGCCCAAAGGTATTACATTTGATAACTATACTTCAACTATTTATCAATTTCAACATGTAAGCATGAAGATGAGCCCCTTGAAATGCAACACGTCGTTTTTCAAAAGGGTCCTTTGTAACAAATGTCTACAAAAGAAAACAATGAATCGAGAAAGAAAAAAATAAAGACAAAGCACTAGTTGCTATTTGCTAACATAGATGACCAGTGACTATTGATAATGTCATCAAGTGGTAGTCACGTCCTGATTTGAAGATGCTTTTTTACATTACTCTCCGCTTGGATGGCTAAACTGTTGGGATAAGGAGAAGCTGTAGGGGTAGTGAATGAATTTGGTTTTGGCCTAATAATCTGGAAAAAGTACCAATAAGTGTACTTTATATGTCAATTTTAGTAGCCCAACTGACAAAACGGACTGTTTACAAAACGTACTTAGGTAGGGTTGAAACTGACTTTCAGCCAATCAGAGGCATGATAATTGTCTATATCACCCTTTTAACCCTTGTGCTATCCTAGGCACTTTAACATTGGGAGTTGGGTCATTTAGACCCACTAGACAGTGCGTTGAACCTTTTTTCTTCAATGATTTGTGATCTTCACTGGTGTCCATGGATTACATGAAATCTTCCTACCTTTATCCACCTTTCTCATGGTAGGAAGAACACGTCAATGTAAGGGTGGGGTCATCTAAGACAGCACAAGGGTTACAATCCTTTGAGCACAAAGTCGCATGGTTTTCCAAAGACAGACCGGCTCCTGGTCAAGACCAAGATACGCTCACACAATTATTGACATAAAATTGATGCCATAGTGTACCAACAGCAGTTAGGCTTATTTGTTTCAACAATGTGTAAATTATAAAAAAACAAAAACAGCATTACACAACAGTACAGGTGCTGAAGAATACCAGGCAGGTGATAGACTGCAATGTTTCTCCATCACTATCTGCAACTGTATCTCTCCTACTGTTAAAGTTTCTTTCTAAAAAGGTGCATGCCCCTTAATAAGTTCTGATAATCCATAAACAGTGGGTTGATGAGGCCTCTTATGAACAGGGACTGTGGGAGCTCAGGATCGGGTTTCAGTGTCTGTCGTTCTTCTGGACTGTCAAATGTAGGTCACTGAAACTAAAAGAACAAAATAAATACAGACATTTACAGGTAAATAGGAAACAGTAAAACCAGAAAACAATCACTCTGAACTGTGGAAAATCCTTAACAGGTTTAAGACATCACTGCAGTTGTTTTCAAACACTGTAAAAATGACTGTTTTCATGGAGCTGTCAAAGCAACAGTAACACATAATAGTTGATAGTGAACGAAAATTGCAGATGCATGGTGGTGTAGTGGCTACCACCTTTGTTTAAATCCCAGCTGGATCCTGTTTGCATGTTTTCCCTGTGTGGGTTCTCTTCATACCCTCTAGCGCCCTCCAACAGTCCTGAAAGATGCCTAATAAGCTATTTTTGTGATTGTAATTTGCCCCTTATATGTGTGTGGTCGTGAGGACAAATGTCCAGTGTTTAACTTGCCTTTGCCCAACAGCAGCTGGATAGACTCCAGCAACCCTGAAATGAAATAACTGGGGATAGAAAATGGATGGATGGAGAATTGTTCTTAAGGCTTAAAAACACGATAAGTCCTCGGGTAAAAAGTTGGTCTCAATTTAAAATGTTCCTTTAACCTAGCAGTTTTGATTGTTTTTATCTCAGGCTCTTTCACCTCATGAAGTGAATAAAATTGAAGCTTTTGCTGATGCACATAAGTGGTGTGGTCAGACAGCTGTTTATGCTAAGTGAGTCATAATTAATGTCCTCTGCAGTTACGCTGTCACCAGTTAATACTTCATCTTGCTATTAAATACGTTTGAGACATTATACTCTCTAGTTCCAGTTCACTGCCAACAAATATGTTTATGGTTAGAACATCACAGAGTAAATGCACAGATCGTACCTCATGCATTATCCAACTCAGATAGGACAAAACCTTATCAGTTAAATGGTCTATATCATGCTTTTCTAAAGCCTTTCAGATTAAACTAAATCAACATATATTACAATTTGGACACTAAAGAACTACTTTTTAATGACAAATAAGTTAGTTTCACTGTTCATTTTCCTACTCGGAAGTACGACGACTTGATCTCTGAGGCACCGCCTTTCACCTTTCACCCTCCAGCCGGCCTCTGCAGAGTGTCTGTGTTTCGCCCAAAAAAACAAACAACATCCGAACTTCTGCAAAGATGGATGTGCATATTGTGGAACCTTACACTCTTGACCCAGATGATCCCAGCTAGCTCTGTAGAGAAGGTGGGTGTGTGTGTTAGCCTGGGGGCGGTGCAGGCAGCACCGACTCTTCCTAGAACAGCTGGTCCTCACTTTGTGATGTCACAAAGTTCATTTTACATGATATAGGCCCTTAAAAGGTCTGATATCAAAGCATTCCCAGACAAGACCCAATAATGTGCTTGTTTTCAGGTATACTGGTGGATAAAAATATGTTGATATTGGTTTTGCAAATTGCTATCTAGAAGCTTTATTTTATTTCAATTTAACTATTTTTAAGGAAATTCAAAAAGCCAATTCGACATTACATAAAATTTGTCTTCGATCATGTAAGGTAGATTGCAATTTTGAATACTTATCTTCATTGTGTATCCTAAAAAGTTTTTATTTTTTTGTTCAGATTTCCTACAAATATTCAGATGTGGCTTTAAGGAGCTTTTTGTAATTAAAAATGGCAAGTATTTTTCTTTAATTTTTAAATCCATCCATCTATTGTAGGAAGCTGATGTATTCCCACATGAGGTCACAGGGATGCTGAGCCTTTGCTACTGAAGGAAAATTGCACACTTATCAAGTCTATTGAAGGGCGACAAAGTAGACTAACAACCACACAAACTCACACCTAAGAGAGTTTGGATTCACCAACTAACCTATGAGGCATGTTTTTGGACTGTGGAAGGAACCGTCTCGAAAAGAATATGCAAACCTCTGGGATTTGAACTATTGATTTCTTGCAGTGATGTAAGAGTGCTAACCACTACCCCACTGTTCAGCTTCCAATTTTTATATATTTTTTTTTTTTGTTAAATGGTAAAAAAAATCTGTAACCCATATTTAGTATGTAAAAATAGCACAAAGCAGACTTATGCTATCTCATATGTACTTCTTTTAACAATACATTTAAGTCAGTGAATTCAATAAAGCCCAAGTCCATAAAGTTTGTTTTTCCAGGAAATGATTTGAATTTCATAGCTTAAAGGGAGGCTACACCAAATGATTAATACTTTACCCACATTTAGCACCAGTTCATAGCTTAGAAATGCTATAATATGAAGCACTACACTTTTATAATGTCAGAGGACTAGCAAACTAAAGTCTCTGGACTTGGCCCCTTTTTGAATTAAACAGAGGCGCTGCCTTATTGGATAACTAGTGCTGCCATCTATGGGATAAAGCAAAACCCACGCAAGAGAGACCAGAGGTCCAGGAATTGGGCCCATCTTGCACTCAATGCATTTTAAATGCCATGCATAGTCAATACATTACAACGGACTTGAGACTTTTTTGCACATAATCAGATAGCTTTTCCCTTGAAGACCATAGAACATATAATATCTCTATTTTGAAAAATTGTGGATTTGGGCCCCTTTTGAACTCACAAATTCATTTTTATTTATATTTAATGTGTTTCTAGTTTCTCCTTAAAACATAATTAGTTTGTTTATCAAACTTTATAATGAATAATAATCACAATTATCAAATGGCCTTTTCTTTTTGAGTGATGTCACTCAAAGTGTTTAATTGTCTCTAAAAACCTGCCTACACACAAATTTAATTTACAACATTATTATTTTTTCCCATCTTTCCCTACAATTAGAAACACAAAAGCAGATTCATGAGTTACAGAAGGTATTCGCAGTCTCTCCATAAAAGCAGGCGGCTGTCTAATCACTGTAGCATCAGCTCATAACGGGATGCTTTCATCAGCTCAGCACTCACGACTGAGAAGAGACGGTACAACATTTTAAAATGTGGATTTACAGCCATGTTTTTATTTTTTTATAAGGATGGTAGATAATGTTTGATAATGTTTCTGGAAAATGACTTTTATACAAACCATTTAATAATATTCTGACAGTGTTTTTTGATGTGAGAGCAGAGATGTGATTACTTTAAGATGATTTACTCTGCACTCTACAACAATACTCTAAAAATGGGCAAATGGGTGGGACAAAACCAAATTTGGTGTTTTCTACGACTCAAAACATGCCCCTAATTATGCATTAGTGGAGTTCCATTAGAATTTAAAGGTTTCTTTAAAAAATCATTAAAATTGTTTTGTGATTAAAACATTGTCAATCATGACCAGCCTCCAGTTACTATTTGAGACACTTGAACATTTAATACCTTTAAGTTGGCTTCAAAATTGGAAAATACCAATTTTTTTTAGGAATAAAACAAGCAGCAGTGAAAGAGTGCTTTTTGGTCTTTTCTCTTGCAGTATTTTTCCCATAACTCAAAAGCAATTTTGTAATGAACTCCTGCTGCTTTGCAGAAACTATGTCTTAGAAAATGACAGTTTTTCTTATTTATTTTTGGCTAAAATGGCATAATGATAATTAAAGACAACTGGGAATGTTTTGAAAATAGATCAAAAGATGATTGGAGTGGGTCTTTAAAGTAGAAATTTGAATAAAGTGTGACGATATCAGCAAAACACATTTGAAACATCTAACTGTATACTAACAAAAATGAAAGAAACAGTTCATGTTTCTTGTGATGAAGCATAAAATCACAGCCAATAGGAAAGCTTCAGGTGATCTGACCTTTGGCTATACCTGGCAAACACATCAGTAAACCTTGTCAATCATATTCCAATGTACATCAATAGATTGTTTTAGAGAAAGTGCTTTGGTTTCAGCCAGGAAACCTCCTTTGAGCCAGCATGGGTGTTCTGCCTGTCTCCAAAGTGATAAAACAGAGCTGCTTTTGTTGTTGTCACCGATCAAAACAGGACAAATCTGCACTCTTTTGTCTGCAGTGATGAGTCGCTTTGATAACAAATGTCTTTTTAAGTGGTGGACAAAGCTGTTACCATATTGATAACCAGAGTAAATGGAACTAAACCCAAGACGTGGATTTCATTCCAACCAGAGATGGAAAGCTACAGTTTGTGGTAAAACAGACACTCCTCATGAAAACCCCACCAGCCTTGTCATGCCCTTCGCAGTCTGTTTTTGTTGGCCTCTTCTCCAGATCGTTCCTGCTTTTTCACTAATTCAATTAGTTTTTTTTTTTTTTTGTCTTATCAGCCTCTTCACTGCTCTCTCCACCTAATCTGATTATAAAGAGCTGGCAATTAAAACACAGATATGAGAGAGATCTATCTTTCATACTCTCTGATTTAATGAGATCTAGCTTCATGCCTCTCATCCAGCTAAAGTTCAATTAAGTGACACGCTTCAGCAAGATGGAAAGTCAGCTTGTGAGTTATGTGGCGCGATATAGCAGCCTTTCTAGGATGTGCTGGTTTGCCTGGATTACGCTTATCAGCAGATGACTGATCATGTTGCAGAAATGGGGTTTTGATAAAAAGAAGACAGGAACTTGCAAACATGACATGCCTTTGACTTTTTAATCATCATTAGAAAAATCCATCTGCAAACAACATGTGTTATTAGACTAATGCATATTGTGTGGTGCATTTCAAAAGCTGCAGCTGAATTGGGTTGAGCTTGAACATCTGTAAAGCTACACAAGGCTGCTTTTGTGTCTGTGTTTGCGGCTTTGCCCCCCACTGAGTGACTCACTCACTGTCTGATTGCAACAAAACCCAATGATTTCATCTTGGAGTAATAAATAATTGTAGTCTTGTGAACATGTATTACTCTGTCTGATAATGACATTCTTCACTCTGCCATTAGGGATATTTACCTCCTAAACACTTCGACCCCGGTGTTTGTTCTAGGTGGAATTTATGAAGGATCTTTTTTTTTTAGAATTTGTGCTTAATAGCTCAAATGCTATGAGTTAAGATGACATTTTTTAGAGAAAAAAATCATTATTGTATTATGCATGATAATGTATTGTTTTGATTTCAATATCATAATTCCTGCTTCTGAAGCTGAGAAACCCTTGCGCTTATATGCAACACTTTATATTGGTGAAGTGTTTATGTGATCAATGTAAATAAGCGGTTTTAGTCATGGCGAAAAACAGCTTTGCCCCGTGCAAGGCCAATGTGGAAACCTGCGTTTCTCTACGTCAGAATCAGCAATAAACAGTTGATTATGTAAACCAAGTTGTGCCAGTTCGGTGACTCGGGCATCTAGTCCTCCTAGACTTCTGGTGTTCCAGGCATGTCCCACTGAGCGGAGGCCCCGGGGAATACCTAGGAAATCATGGAGAGTATGGGTCTCTTGGCTGGCCTGGGAATTTCTCTAGGTCCCCCCAGAGGAGCGGGAGGAAGTGGCTGGGGAGAGGGAAGTCTGGACATCTTTGCTTAGACTGCTGTGTCCGGATGAGCAGAAGAAGATGGATGGATAGATGGATGTCAAAGAGCATGTTTAAGTGTTGGCGTTGACGTCTCTGGTGTTAAAGGGTTAAAATAGAACCATCCTTTGTATTGATGAGTAAAGAAGCAATAATGAAGCATGTTGGTCTGTTGTTTTCTTAGCATGTCTATGTACTGGAACATCTTGTTTAATTTAAGATACGTGTATATGGACGACAATGCCTATTACAACCTTGAAACTTAGTTTCTTCATGCTGTTGGCATGTTGTTTACTTGGATTTAACTTGAAAATGTTTAAAGTTGATCATGAGCACTGTCCCATAGAGGAGGTTTTGGTGTTACGACTTAATACAGTATATGTCGACACACATCAGTGCTTGGAAGAAATATGCACTTGAGCTTTCTGCCCAAACCTCAGTGACAAGTGAAAGAGTTGCAAGTCTGTCGATGTTGCGACAAATCTTTAACTATTCAGCAGACAAATAACTATGTTTTGTTAATGATGAGTAGCAGTCATTGTACTGTGTTTGTGTTGGTCAATGTAGTGCTTTTCTAACAGCAGACAGGTCGGCAAACAGTCAGGTGTGTCCATCCGCGCTCGACCAACACCAGGTATGGTGCAGGTGGGGGCTGTTGATCCTAATTGGGGAGAACATCAGAGACTGGGAAGGAATTTTCCGTTTAAGCAACACCTCTATCATGTAGACTTGGAGGCTGTTGCTGAGGCTGCTGATGGCGCTAAAATACCTCTGTGGCAACAATGCAACAGTGGTGGTTTGTCACATGGGCACAGATGGGTATCAAACTGAACTGTGCAGCTTTCTTTTATTCCTGTAGTAATTTGTCTAATTTTGTTCAAATTACTAAGGTAAGTCTATATTTAGGGTAAATTTGAGCAAATGGGCAAAATTGCATGGAATTCCTATAATTATCACAAAACACAAAATTACTCTCGGAAGGTGTTTAAATTACTTTTTAAGAGTTAGGCAGAGTCTAACAGATATTTAGATTTTCACAAAGCTGTTCTTTCTGAGATGACAGCTGGCCTTTGGATGCCATTGTCCAGGTAGGAGTTAGGATTGAGCAGCAAACTAAGATCTATTTTCAATATACCTGTTTATGCTTTTTATATGCAAGTCTAAGTGATGTAACCACAAACGGATCTACAGTTTGAACTAGGTGGCTGCTTTAGCTGCAGTAGATCAGGAAGTGGTAGAGGAGGGAGCTTGTTTCAGAGTTGATGATGAGCACAGCAGTCTGACTCACCAGACACACTAGAGTCCCCAAAATCATCATTTCAATTAGTTCTATTTTTTTTATTCTTCAGTAATTAGTACTGGTTCTGGTAAATTAATTCTATTGCAGAAATTATGGTTTGCAATTTATTTGGTAACAAAAATTGTTTTTGGATTTTAATTGAAACTTTTATTAAACAAATTATTAATTTGTGATACTGTTACTGACAAGTGAAGAGTTGCAGTGATACATTGAAAGGGGATTTAAAAATGGTAAGTTAAATAAAAGTATATTAGAATTCAGAGTTTAATGGTACTTTTGAAATGTTTTGAACTCTGAATTTATTTGCTTGATTAAACTTTTTTTATATTTTGAAACTAACTCAATATGTTCCTGTTTGTCTGGGTCAAATGGTTTTCAAGTGATTAACACAGATTTATCCACTTCAGGAAGAAGACGTTGCTGACCTGAGCCTTAGATTCTTAGATGAGTTACCATTACTTTAAGAGCCATCTCCCTCATGTCTGGAGGGGATGGAGTTATGTTAAGTAAAGTAAACTAAGAGACTTAATAAAAAAACATGTGAAGAGTTACTTTTGATGAGAAGTAACTTTTTATGTAATAATTTTACCTAAAAAGAGTATTGAATAAAGAGTAATAAATACATTTTTGGATAAAAAATGCCCAGCTTTTTTCTCTAGCTTTTCTGCTGATTGTTTTCTGGATTTTCTTATCACTTGCTTGTCATTACATTGAATTAGATTTTTAAAATGACCTGTTTTAACAATCCACCTTTGAATGTCACCACTGATTTGTTGCTTGCTCCTACACTGTGTATAAGTCTGTCTTGTTATTTTTTTTGTTCAAATTCAGGAGGTTGCACTTCCTTGCCTGTCTGGACTTGTGAATTGTTATTGGAGTATTAACTGTATCAGTCTGAGTTCAAGAGGATTTCATGCTTTGGAATAGTAAAAGTTTGTGTGGAGGATTACCTTTATTGGGGAGAAGAAGAGGATGTTTAAGAGAAGCTGGAGCAAGAACTTTCCTTTAAGATCGCTAAAAAGGGGTAATCTAACAGTGCGCATATGCTTACTGTAAACATCTTCACAAGAAAAAGCACAGACGTCCTTTCTGGCTCAGACACCGACATTCTTGTAAGCTGTTCTTTCTGAACCTCAGTGTATAAAATGACAAACATTTAGAGTCAAACCCATTTTCTGTTATTATGTTTCTCTTTGGGGCCTATATCATGAAAAATCTACATTTTGAGCTTTGAGGTGATAATGTTCTTTCCATACGATAAACAACCCCACAGTGGTATTTTGATCCATTCACACATTCCTGAGTATTCCTCTAAAAAGCTGCTCTCTGAGCACCAGTCCCTCACAATCCACACGTGGGTTCTCACATCATGATGTAGGTCAGTGGGGGACAGCCCCTTCCAGGAAGTGTCTGCGATGACAGCAATGCCCCCAGGCTAACACACACCGTAGAGCTGGCGGTGATCGTCTTACTTCCAGGTGGGAAAATTCGGTTTCATATTAAATTAACTTTTTACTGTGCCAAAGGTAAGGTATATATATAGCATTTCATTACTCTGAAATGCTTATTAAGAAAGGCATGATATTGGCCTTGAAGAAATGGAGCTGTTCTAGGTTTTTCTTATACATTTGTACCTCTTGTATAATTCTAATGCCCTGAACAATAACTTCCCAGAATACATTAACGATGCTATTGTGTAAAGTTGTGCATACAATTAAGTACACTGGCAGAATTTATAATTTTTCTGGTCATTTGTCAGAGATTATGACTGGCAAAACAAAAACCTTCTTTCTACTAATCGTGGTTGGGTGGAGTATGTAACTCCTTTAAGATTTAAAAAATTGTAAAAATTGTTGTTTAACTATAAAAGGCTTCACCCAACCATGAGTTAAAAAAATGGTGTTATTCTTCATATTCTCAGAAAAATAACAGAGAAATCATAAATTTTGCCAGGGTATGTAAACGTATGGGTAGAACTGTACATGGGTGGTGTTATTTTTAAAAGTTTCAGCTTTTCTCATACAAAAGATAAAAAAGACATTTTTCTTTAGTTTTTTTCTTCTTCATTTGCTTCACAACCTTACAAGAAAAAGAAAAAACAAAGAAAAAAATTCTAAAAATGGGCTAAGTGATTCCCAAAATCATTCACTCAGCCAAACGAACAGTTTGCCAACTTTGTAATTTGTTGATTGTCTGATTTGGTTTATGGGGCAGAGTCGGGCAGAAGTTCATCTGTCTTCTCTGCACTGATCCAAAAAATACTGATGACCATGTTTGCCATGGGTCGAGTCCAGCCCGAGCTCCACCACTGCTGCATATTTCATTCTGGCCCGATTTTGTGTTGTGTCAGATTTGAGAGAAAACGGGGACATTTGTGTTATATTTAACACAAGGTTTGATGGCTGTACAAAAAATAAAGGAGGTGCAACAGCGCCCTTGGCCTCAACATAAAATGTGTAGAGAGCAATGCCTTTGTCATAGCTCCACCCATTAAGGGTGATATGGGCTACAGGCTTTCTATGGGCATTTATGTATCACTTGCACACTCAGTGCATGCAGGATTTGCACATGGTCAGTAAGGAGCCAGTACGCTCACCTTACTACTGATTAAAGTGTGGCAAAAGGACACCGTACAATAGCGTGACTTGTATGTCGTAAGTGCATGTAACCTACATTCTTCATACAATACTTCACGATAAATTTACAACAAGGATGACAATGGTATGCTCCATTTTCATGTTGTATGCACAAAATCTGTGATATGGCTACAAGGACGCTTTTGGGTCATTCTGAAGTTTATTTAAGGAATATATAATTGACAAGAAAATATCTGGGTCAATTTTTAATCCTTCTTCCCTCTGTTCCCTTCATCTGTCATGATACTGGTTCGTTCGTAGTGCTCTGAGAACTGACAGTTTGTGGACAATGTGTTGTTCCAAGGATGTGTGTGTTTCCTTTTCGCTTTTACTTTTGTGCTGCCATCCTCCTGATGGGTCTTTATGTTCAATAAGGTCATAGTGGTTCTTTCTTTTTCCTCTTGGGTGAATTGCATGTTTCCAGTTGCATCCAGAAAGTTGAATTGATCAGTCAGTTTATTGTTTTCAACTCATATCACATCCATCCATCCATCCATCCATCCATCCATCCATCCATCCATCCATCCATCCATCCATCCATCCATCCATCCATCCATCCATCCATCCATCCATCCATCCATTTTTCTAAATACATGTGTGTTTCTGGATTTTCTATCAACAAAAGACCTTTGGCATAAATAATACCACAAATAGTTGTTTTTTATAATTTTATTATTGAGTTTGTTTGGCAAAATATCATAAGCAGCCCTTCGAGCATTGATTATTCTCTCCCAACTTACTTTTACTTGCTACTCAGAGCATCAACCCACTGCAGAATCATCTTTCATGGAAATCATGTAAAAAGGGCAACTGCTAGGTGTGAGGTTCAGCCGCAGAACAGCAATATCGTTTCCACTCCTGCAGTTTTCCCTTCAGGCATAAGTCTAAGCAGGCCAAAGTTCTAAGGCCATCATAAGAGGCTGCCTGTTAGCTTTAGTCAACCTCCAAAGCGCGAATTCTGCTTGCTTCAACGCTGTCAGAGTTTTATGAAGAAAATATCCTGCTCAGCACAACCTGACAATGGTTTACTCCTAAAAACCATTGTGTATAACAGGCTTTACTGGCATAATCATGGTTAAAAAAACAAAAGCTTTAGACCAGAAAAGTCATACGAAAAAAGTTTTAAACTGCAATATTATTAAGACCAAGATTTCAATATTTAAGACTTTTTTAAGGCGTTATTTCCCAATTTTCAAACTCAAGGCTTTTAAGACTTTTTGGGACAACATGGGAACCCTGTTTTTCCAACTGCATTTTTGCGTGTGCTCCTGATTCACAATGATTTCAATTAGGAAATACTCACAAATTCAATTCTCAGATGAATTTTTCTTACATGTCTTCCATTATGAGAAAAATATAATCCGTTCAAAGCTCTTCGCTCAAAGCCTTGTGTTTGATCAGTTTGCATTTCTTCTGAAATCTTATGCTTTTGAAGCTTTCTTTTATGTTTTCCAATGTTATTAATGAAAACCGTTTTTTGGATCACAAATCATTGAAGAAAAAATGTTCAGTGCACTGTCTAGTGGGTCTAGATGACCCAACTCCCAATGGTAAAGTGCCTAGGATAGCACAAGGCTTACACAAACACGAAAGAAATGGGAATAAACATGAAATTTGAGCTCCATCGAATACCTTATAGCAAGAATCCAAACACTGATGAGGGAGTAGACCAACAGTGGAGGGAGACAGGGTACATGTGGACATTTTTTCCAAATGTAACCCTGAACCTGTTAAAGTCTAATCCTTTAGTCTCCACTTTTCTTAAAAAACATACTCGGATTACTGCCCACACACACACATGCCAAGCACTTCTACACACACCTGCGCACATGGATCCACAAAGGCTATTAGGCCTCCCTACCGGCCTTCCAACTTCAGTGATGATTGATAGAGCCTTCACTGCAACACACAGGCTGTTTAGTCATACTGATTGCCCTGCATATGTGTGTTTCTGCACAAGTGTGTATGTGTGGATTTGTTCTATGTGGATTTTTCTAATGCACACTGTGAGGAGGGAGTTGCGGGTTCCATAAGTGTGTGTCTGGGTGTGTTTGTTTGTGCGTGAGAGAGAGACGACACATTTATGCTGCTGTTCAACCCAGGAAGCATTCAGAGGGCACAAGATGTGGTGTTGTGTTTGAATGATTTTGCCTCTCAAAAAAGAGAAAGAAAAGCAAAAAAAGAAGAAAAAGAAAGTATAAAAAAGGATGAAGCTAAATAAAGGCAAAGCAGCTTTATTAAGTTGCAACCCTGTTTCCAAAAAAAAAAAAAAAAAAAAAAACAGTTAAAAAGGTTCAACTATATGTTAAAGCCTGACACATATTTGAGGATAACATCCATGTCTTGTTGATTAAAAATTTAGGTAGTTTTAATTTCATGACATTTTCTTGAATTTTCCCTTTTTTATCAGTGCTGAAAAAGATGCAACAGATTATATGTTTAAGTGATAGAAGCTGACGTACAACATTTGTATTTTGTAACAAAAAAGTGGATGGTTTCTCACCCAAGCTCGGGTCCTACGCTTGAGGGTCCTACGCAGTATCGTTTTATATATATATATATATATGTGTTTTGAATATGGCCGAAGGTGCAGATGGTGGTTCAGCTTGCTCTCCTACTGCTTCGGTACATTAACCTAGACTCAAGCCTGAGGTCTGCAAGACTTTGCATGGCAAAACAATTGTGGAGGATGAACTCTTACATTTTCTTGCTGTGAAAAGTAGAACTTTAAGTCTGGATGAAATTGTGGCACTAGCTGCAAACACCTTTGACTCTGAATGGATTGAAGCCTCCAAGAGAGTGCTGTTTGAGCTCTGCCCGACAACGCAGCGAAATATAACGCACAAAGGAGCGCAAAAAGACATAAATAATTTGAAATGTTCTCTGATATCCCTCAATGAATGTGGGGAAAGTAGTCCGCGATTTGTATGGCATTACCTGGAGGACTTGCCACCAGCTACATTTACGTGTCTGGATGTTTGCGGCCTGCTGAGGAGAGTGGAGGGGTTACATGCTGATGTCAGCGCTATGGGATCTTCGTGCAATCACACTTCCAGTACACTTCCAGTCAAATTTATGGAAACACTGGAGGGACTGTATTTTTATTTGTAATTGTACCTAATGTTTTTATGGTGTTTATGGTATGTATGTGTTTTTTCACATTGTCAGTGTCATCCATGTTAAACCCATAATTTCTAATATGATTATGTTCACAGGATTGTTTTGGCTATAATATCTTAAGCTGCTCTTTCTTTTCATTCATTAGGATAATTGCAAATTTCCTGGTAGTGTCATTCTCCAAAGGAATTTTCCCATTTTGGATGCCAACTAAGCCATTGTTGCAACGGGGTTCCTATAGCCGATGCAGCCAAGCTGTGAGGGGATAAGCATTTTAGGCTGCTCTCCCCTCCGAAGCACACACAGGCTCACAGCATGTTAAAATAGACAAATAAATAAATATATCAGCACAAAGACAGTTCAGGCGTGTGTTTAAGTCAGCTGCTCTGAGTCCCACTGAGTTCTTGTAAACATGCTCAGTTGCATGCTGGGAAATACTGACAAACGCTTCCACCAAAAAGCAAAACATGTCAGAGTCAGCACTTGTCAATGTGTACTTGGGAACACCAGTTAAACTCTTTTAAGTCCTTTTGCACTGTGTGATAAAAGAGCTCCTTAAAGTCTGTACTGGTGTTGACAAAAGAGTAGTAAAGTGACAGCAATCTCTCTCTCTCTCTCTCTTTTTATATATATATATATATATATATATAAATATAATCTTTCAGGTCAGTTGCAGTTGCACATTGTAGTGGTGGATAAAGAACAGAGGAAAGCCGTTGTGGTGGATGAGGCAGAGCCAAGCGATGGAAACATCAGGAAGAAGGAACATGAGAAACTGGAGAAATACCAGGGACTCAGAGAAGAACTGGAGAAAGTGAAGGTGACAGTGGTGCCTGTGGTAATTGGAGCCCTATATATCTCTGGGACACACTGGTTGAAGTTTTGGTCAGTGAATCAGATTGTTCCAAATGAACCAATATCGACGATAATTATGTCATCAACTGCAAATTATGGTATGAATTGAATCTTTGTTAAAATGAATCGTTACATCCCTACTTAAAACAGATTGAAGCAAAAATGTATTGTTTTTATTCCCTAGGTGTTAAAGATTTGGTCAATTTTAGCCTACCATGTTGGAGAGCGTCTTATTTTATGAATCCCTGTCTAATCATTCAACTCATTTTCAGACTCAGTGGAATAACTTAGTGGCAATCTTGTTAAAACGTCTTCATCCTAATTCAGCAATGTGCTTAAGGCTTCAGGGCTGTCAGTTGACTTCAACTTTGCTGTCAATCATTTCTGTCAAATAAAAGCGTGACTGATCCACGGCGGGCATGCGGTCCTAACTGCCACATAATATTTCATCAACCGCCTGCACTACTGTCATACAAAAAAAAAAAAAAACATATACCATGTACTAAATGACAGTAGAAAACACATGCTAAACACACAGTCACACCAGCCCTGATGACTCTGAATTCCCGCCAACTGTGGGGTTAGCTCGCTTTGCATGAGATGCTTATGGAAAGGCAGTTGAAGCCTGAGAGCACTGTCACCTCACAGCAGGAATGTTCTCTGAAAGGTGGCTGTGACCTTTATGTGAGGAGTTTAAATTTTCTATGCATGCAGACAGTAACTTTTTCTTAATGCTGCTTCCTTCTGCAGCTTTAAAGGAAACCTGCTGGGTTGAATTGAGTGTCTGAATCCTCCACAGAATGAAACTCCACACTTGTTTGACTTTTCTTTTGCAAAAGCTGTGCTACATCACAACACATGATGTAGTAATGAAACCACAAGGAATTAAATGATGTATTTTAAGAGTTTATTTTATTTTTTAAAATCGCATTCACAACAATTGAAGATAAGCATCTCCTACAAAAAGCCTACCTTTCAGCTTGCAAAGTTTCAAACGTTCTCACGTTGAACCTTTGATTGTTAAGTTTCAAAAATAACTCCCAATTGGTGAAATTCCCAAAGTAGCTTTTTTTGCTTTTTACAAATATACCAGATGTTTTAAGGGTATGAAACTCTCTACACACGTCATACACTTTTCTCAGACAGACGTGAACATTTTCACACTTCTCTCTCTTGTTTAAACTATCAAAGTTAAACCTTCATAGAAGAGTAAATCCAGTGTTATAGATTCGAACCAAAGTTCTGCTCATGATCAAGGATTTATGTAAATTTGGCAATCTGAACATATTCTGTACTGGGGACATGGCACAGAGAAGATTGATTAACAATGCTTTGTATATGAGGTCACTGAGCTCAATCTGCTGTATAAAAGAAGAAAAGAAACAGCAAGACCACAAAAGGTGAACTGCCTTGTAGCCAGGGATCACTGCAAAAGGCAAAGCTTAAACTAGCCATTAATGCCGCCATTTCATCACACCTGGGTTATTGTAATTATTTCTTTACAGGCTAAAAAAGACATTTACCTGCAACACGCTGTTCAGAATTCTTGCAACTGACACCAGCAAAACCACGCACATCACTCTAGTTTTTGCAGCACTCCACTGGCTCCTATAGTTTATTTTAGAACTCATTTTAAATTTTTGTTTTTTTCCTTTTAGAGCCTTAAAGCTTTTAAAATTCCACAAACCTACATGTACTCTTAGATCATCGTGTCAGGTTTTATTGGCTGCCCTCACATTCACTTCAAAAATCAAACGTTTAAATCGCTGGTTCACAATCTTTGGAACGCTCCGTCCGTATTGACTCCGCCAAGGCTTTTAAAACGCACCTGGGGACCTTTTGATTTCAGCAGATGTTTAGCCGTGTTTTGGTTTGTTTTTTGATGTTGGCACAATTTTATGTAGGCCAGGGACCAAAGTGGTGTTTCTCTGAACCCAAAAATCTGGTTCAATTTCAATTCAATTTTATTTATATAGCTCAATATTACAACATAGTTGTCTCAATGGGCTTTATACCGGTAATTGTATAAGAACATGAAATCAGTCATAAAATGCAATAGGCAATTGCTAAACTAAACTAAACAGACTAAGCTAAAATGGGCATCCCTGCCCTTAGACCCTTTTACAACTCTTTAGTTTGACAAAGTGCTAAAGCAGTGCATTACAGCCTGCAGGTACCAACCGTTTCAGGACAATCTCTAGAAAATATTACCAAAAAGAACCAATGCTACAAGCTTCTCATGCTATGGCGATCCCATCATCCAAAAACTAAAGGGCCGTGTCACACAGCCATTACATCCATTTTGCACATTTTCCACCTATGTAATTTTGGGCTTTTGCAATACAAGCATGATATACATAATTCATTGGTGTTTCTTGCGTTCGTTGATGTGCGCCGATGTCTGTCGGGTAACGAGTCTTTATGGGGATTTGATTTTAAGATCAAAATTTTGGTTGTTTTAGAATTACGCAGTTCAGGGATATTTAACATACTTAATACGTAATTATTGTGTAAATCTTACACAATTGTGCTTGTTTTTTTGCTAGATGCGTATGGAAATTTGTGGTTTTCTCTGACTGTTATGTACACGTATGTCTAACAGACTTTTCACGGATGTACTAACGACATACAACTTTTAAATCATGTATAGAGCGCACATATCACGTTTATTAATTGTTCTTTAATGAACTACACATAAATAGCGCAATAATAACACACGGTTCATGTTCTATGTTAACTTACGTGTTCTTTGGGTGGTTTATTTGTACTTTTTCTGTGGCTTAACGCGATTCATTTGTAATATATCTGTGAAAATTCCATGTAAAGACCACAACCTCATGTAGGACCAATTTTCATTCATGCAAAACGTGTAAAATGTATGTTGTGGCTGAGTGACATGGCCTTAAACCTGTGCAGTTTGGAATAGATTGTAGAAATCACGAGTTTTATTCTCTAAAACCTTCACCATCTTACATTAAGCCAACAAATGCAAAATAACCCACCAAAGCAATGTCTCAGCTGAAGCCTTTCTTAATACCAAACTGGTTATTAAAGATGGATAAAACAACCTGCTTTTGTGATGCCAAAGGCTTCAAAAATGAAACAGGTTTTCCTTTCATTTCTGTACTTTTAAGAGAAAAGTTGAGTGGAACCACAGCTCCAAAACTCATTTGCAGGAGCATGTTCATAAGAGAATGGAGTTGGTGAGAGCTGATCCTCCAAGTGTAAAGAGACACTTGTCACTGATAGCCTCACTGACTCACCTATCGCATACAGAAAAAGTGTTTGATCCTGTTTAAATTGTTTTTTGGATGGTTGGAAAAGAACCAAACACAGAAAGCATTGAAAGATGGTAAGATTTTCCTTTTAAAAGAAGAAGCCAGGTTTTAGTAATCATCTCCACCAACTGTGCAAAGAAACTCTGTTATTTTATGAACAAAGGCTGTTTCATATTTCCATAAAAATGAGAAAAAAAGGTTATGATCATCCTAATGCTTTCCTAGATGGTTTTGTGGCAGTTCCAGCAGAGAAATTTTCTGAATGAAGGTCTTTTCTTATTCTCAGTTTCTTAATAATGACTTTAAAATAGTCATCCAACATCTAAACTATTGTAAAAAAAAACATTTTATTCTTCTGATCTCAAGCATAATTTTTTTTCTTGTTACAATACTGTTGAAATTAAAGTAAATCTTAAAAGAATTTAACACAAAAATTAAGGTACTCCTCCATAGACTGAATCAAATAGACAAAAAAAAGGGATTCTCCTTTGGGAAAGAAAAAAGAAAAAATTAATGATTTTTTTAAATTTTCTGTTTTGAATTTTTGCAACAAGATTTAAAGACCCACTCCACTGACAAACATGTTTTTGGTGTTTTTTGCATGTTCTTGTGACATTTAATGTTAAATGGATGAGGATATAAGAAAATTAGCCTGAAATTGTATTTCTGAGTTTTTCTTCACTGAAATTGCCTTAATTGCTTTTGGAACATGCTTATACTAGTGACGTAAATACTACAGTCAGCTCCCTGCTCTGCTCCATTTTAATGCATCCACTTGTCACTTGCAGACAAATAGATCCATCTTCGTTTTCCTCGTCTGAGATGGCATCTGGCTCAAAACTGTATGGCTGGATAGCTCCAATATTGCTCGCCATTTTTGTTTCACTTGTAATGTTAGGTTGGAGGTATGATAAGATTTATGCTGGTGGGAGAGAGAGTGAACAGAGGGATGATGGGAAATATGGCAGGCTTACTCCGAGCAAACAGTCCCGCCCAAAAGTCATAGTCAAATGAACTACTGATGCTCTGCAGAAACAATGTCCTAAAAAAGACACTGATTTTTCATGTTGGCTAAAAACAGCATAATCATAATTAAAAGACCACTGGAAACACATTTACAATAGACCAAATTATGACTAGAGTGGGACTTTAGATATTCTGAGGGTTCATCTGATGATTCATCTTTATTTGCATGAAAGTAAGAGTACCCTCATGTGGGATCAAGTTTCTTTTTAATGATGTAACCTTTATTTAGAAATGCACAAAATCTTTTTTCTCTCCAAGTGAGGCCATGTAAATGACAAGAGGCGAGCTATATTGGAAAAATAAAAGATAACACAAATATTCAGGACACCTGTAGCCACAAAAAGTAAACACTAAATCTCACAATGAGCCTTTAAAATCAAAATGCTTTACACTCATTAAAATATCACTTTTTGAATTAAAAAAACGTTTTTCTGGTTTTGGTAAATTCTTTCTAAACAATTTTCTCCTACAATCCATTTCTTCTTGCCTGGTGTTGCAGCGTGAACATTTATTGGCGATGACATCCTCCTTAATAAAACTCCTTTAAGGTCTTATGACTGTTTCGAATTTGTACAGATCAGTGATAAAATCACTTTTGGCTCCTGCAGATTGTCAGAGGGCTTGATACACCCAGAGACAGATTTTTTGTCCTTTGAAAACAGCCTCTGCTGTAAAGTTTTGGTTCCATTGCAATGGGGTGCAAAGAAATATTCATTGCACTGGTGGGAAATCCTCTTGCTGGATCCACAATAAGAAACTCCACATTACAGTACCCCGAGACACATACTGCAAAATGAAAGAAGATTGATCCTGCTGTTCACTCTGGATCTTCTAACAGCACACATTCATTGAACCAGATGGTAAGAAAAAAAAATCATCATTATTCACATCATTACCCTGGCTAATTGAGGCACCACTCACATTCGCACACACATAACTATATCAAACCTACACAACTCTGTCAGACACCTGCACAATTAATTTATGAACTACAATGTTTGGATTATAGCCACAGATGTGCTGTCTGTAAAATGAAACACATGAATGTAAATCCCAGTTCCATAGATAGATATTAATGTGTCTCTTTATATATACATCATACCTAAAAAAAAAAATGGAAGTTATCCTTTGAGAGGGTTTCTCTTTTTTGTTTCAGTCTGTGACTTGTTCACTTTGCACCTACAAGCAACAACAAAAATCCTTCAATGTCAGACACTTTATTTTGAAAGAAAATACGCATTTTTTATGATTTGGCCTCTTACACTTTGGCATTAGGACTGTCAGTAATTGGCTTTTTTTAAACACCATTACTTGGGTGTGTGTGTGTATGTTTATATGTGTTTCTTTATCTTCTATACTTTTTTTTCCAATCAATTGATGGCTAATTCTAAGCTTTATGTAGAAATCTTTTTTTTGTATATTTTCTTTAGTTTCTTTTGTTTGATTGCTTGAAATAAACCAATTCCAAATTTCAGTTTGAGAGGTGATTTATTTTTATGCAAGTACTCCATCAAACTATAATTATGTTTCACATAGCTAGACCATAGTGCACCAAAGCTGACGCATGGGAATTCGGGGTTCGATTCCCATGGAGCGCAGTGAGCTTCATCCAGTCTGGGTCCTTGGGCAAGACCATTCGTGCTACTGTCTGACTAGCCATAAGAGGGCCCAAGTTCTGTACTGATCCCCAGGATAAAATACAGGGTTGTGTTAGGGAGGGCAACTGCTGTAAAACAATCTCTGCCAAACCACTGTGGCAAGCCCTGAAGGGATATGCTGAAAGGTAAACAAACTAACATATTTATTGCTGAAGTATATTTCACTGACAATCTGTTGAACAACAATATGTCTGTTCGGCTGAACTCTATTATTCAGTTTAAACTTTTGCCCTCACTGTTGGGCTTAACAAATTAAACTTAATAAGCAAACCAACCATAGAAGTGCAAAGACAGGAAAATATCTATAAGGTGGTTCCCGCTGACTTCAGGCCAGATCCTTCAGAGATCCTTTATGTATTTTCCTTCTACATACATGAAGGTGGGAGAATTTTTTTTTTTAATGTTTTAACCCTTGTGCTATCCTAGGCACTTTAACATTGGGAGTTGGGTCATGTAGACCCACTAGACAGTGCTTTGAACCTTTTTTCTTCAATGATTTGTGATCTTCACTGGTGTCCATGGATTACATGAAATCTTTCCACCTTTATCCACCTTTGTCATGGTAGGGAGAACACGTCACTGTAAGGGTGGGGTCATCTTAGATAGCACAAGGGTTAAAGGAACACTAGTTACCTTGGGTTTGTGTTTCAACTTCATAAAAATGTCAGTTGGATAAATAAGAACCTTCACTGACGTGATGTTTCAAATGAGAGGGAAATTTTTTTTTTTTAACCGTCACCTTCTATTTTTTTTTTAACCGTCTAACCGTCACCTTCTAATCCTTTTTAACTTCTCATAATGAGTCTTTCAATAAAAAATGTAGGAACTACTTTTGACCCTCTTGAATAGTTTACCTGTGGCTTTAATCCATTTTGTATAAATTGTGTTAGCGTACACATGCTGTATTTTCTTTTAATTCTGATATCAATATTTTTTTCTGAACGCTCTTAAGTTCAAACTGCTGCCACAAGGGAGGCGATATGGATCCCATAAAGCCAGAACCAACAGACTCAAAAGCTGTTTTTATCTTTGGTCCATCAGGCATTTGAAATGTCTTGACATTTCGGTCTATAAACATTTCTAAAGCTTTTTATGTTCAGTTGTATTTTTTGCCTTTGATCTTTTGGTTCGTAATGTACCTAGCTGCCTTAAATTTTGCTCCATGTACGATGACAGTAAAGCTTTCAATGATTTTGTATTCTGTTGTATACTATTTGTATTGTATTATATTCTATTCATAAATGGTTTTGTAGTCTTAAAATAGACTTACTGACCAACTGCAGTGGAGCATAGTAGACAGAGGCTTCAGGGATTTGCTGCTGCAGGACTTGTGGTGAGACCACTCTCCTATGACCACTGACTGACTAGCATGGCTGCATTTCACGCTGGCTGGGGCTCAAACCGCAAACGTGCCCAGTGGGCCCTGCGGTAAAAGATGGAAGAAAACCACAAAGTCTACGATGACGGTCTTTAATATAATTCCTTAAGTTGTTTTTTTTTTAACTTTACAATTATTTTAATCAATATTCATATGTATTGCGTTCCTTTGCCTTTAAATAAAAGAAAAAGTATTGTTTTTCCATAATGGAAAATAAAAACTAATGTCTTTATATGGGGTTATGCATAGATTTCCATACCTTTTTTGTCTGAAGAGACAAGTTCTGGCATATATGAAAAACAGTTTAGGGAACTGAGTGGTAATTTTTACACACCATGTAGGATTGCCAACACTGGAGACTTTATTGGTTTATTCGTGAAAGTGTTTTGTATCTGGTCCACGTATACCTGTGAGATTACATTAAACCAGTGCTTCTCAATTATTTTTTGCAAGCCCCCCCCTAGGAGAAAGAAAATGTTTCACCCCACCGCCCACACACACACACACTCACCGCGGTGAAAATATATTGGGTTAATATCGATAAAAATTGTGTAACTATACCTAAAATTGTATATTTTAACATTAACAAAATAAAAAAAAGCAATATAAATCCATTTTCAACAAATATTACATTTATTTTGCCACACAGAAACCCTGTTATAGTCTAAAACATAAAAGTAGCCTAAAGTGCCTGAAATAAAAAATCTGTCAGTCCTTATTTAAACGAGAAACATTTTGAACTATTTGATGCTGAGAAAAAGAATTCAATTAATAAATAATATTAAATGTAAATTGATTTGAAAAATTAACACAGCAGCACCAATATATTTAACGTTTTTAGTCTGAAGAAATAGGTAAAAGATATTGTGCTGATTTTTTTTCTAAATGACCATTTATTTATTTATGATCTCATAAAGTGCTGCTGTTTTGCTGCAATACCTGCTGTCCCTCTGTCAAATACTGACACCAACTAAACGACAGGCAGACAAAGAATACATTCATGTATTTATTACATTTTAATAAAGAGACGTCATCAAAATGTCTACAATAGTTAATAATGAATGACATTATTAGCATTAACTGAGTAATCTAAAGGCAGGCGATGATCCTGGTGTTGCGCAATGGAGGCTAGGCCGCTCGTGTGGGCTGTTCCGCCTGGCAGCCTGAGCCAACACTACCCCTCCCCTCGTCACACACATGTGACAGGAGACAGGAGCAGCTGCAGGGATGGCAGTTCACAGGTTTCAGGCTGTTACAAACTGTCATATAACAAATAATAGAAAACCAACAGTGGCGCAGATTTTTTTCCAAGCACTGAGCCGCAGCCCCCCTTTTGCACGCCGAGCAATTGCCCATATTAACTGTGCCTAAAACCGCTACTACTGCGTGTCCCCCCTGGCATCGCATCGGGGTGCGCCTCACTATTTGAGAAACACTGCATTAAACCAAGAGCGACTGGACAGTACTCATTACGTTCTCAAGAATCACTGTTATTGACTGTACCAAGGTTTTGCACAGAAGCTGGAATGGTGGCATGTCAGTTCTCTACCCCCACAACCTGGAATAGTTTACAAAAAGACTGTAAATTAAAAAATCTAAGCAAGTTCAAACCTTTGCTCAAGGGCTTGAAAATAGGATCTGTCACTAGTAAATGCTTTGAACAGTCTCGGAATTGTATTGTTGTCCTTTAATGCACAGTATTGATTGGTCCTGCTGTCTGGGCAAGGACGCTCTTGAAAAGGATTTCTGTAATCTCAATGTGACTTTTCCAAGTTAAATAAAGTTGAATCGCCAGAGCGTCAGCCGGCAGCAGCTTTGATTTGACAATGTGTAAAGGACTCCAGACGGCAGCAGTCCACATCAAGGGCCACCGGCCGCCAGCTGAGGGTTATAAAGACCGGGCTATTCTGCGCCACTGGTCATTCGCAACTCAGAGTTTGAGCATTATCTTTTCAATTTACTAATTTTTAGTCAAAAACCCTCCCAAGAAACCCAGCAACAACCCAGCGACAAAGCCCCAAGAAAACTAAGGTCCAAGCAATCCAGCCACATCAGGAGTCTTCATCAGATGAAGAGCATCAATGCAGCATCAATGTAGTCTCCATATTTATATCCACGACCCACGGTGGCAGGGTCTGCCAGATTAACGTCTGGTCATCGCTGGGTCCCCAGCCCATTTTAACAGGCCCAGCAGAGTGTCCGCGCTGCTACAGTGCAATTTCTAACAATCGACTGATTATCAGACAATTTTGGGGACCTTGGAGACCCTCCTATCAGTCAGTTATCGTGGACTGCCGTCACACAACCTTGATATATGCCTGGGCAGCCAGTAACTGATGTCAACATTTAGAGAAAAATCATCAGAAAAAGTTGAACTTTTCTGAAAGCCTCCCTGGGCAGTGCATGGAGTATAAAAATGTGACTGCTGCCTCCCAGTTACTTATGTTGCCGCACGGCCATCTGCCTAACTTGCTGAAAAGTTTGCATTTAGGTCACTGCTTAGTGGCATTATGGGAAATGACCACAGTATTTAGCAAAAACATCAGAAAGGAGTAACTGCTTCTTTGTTACATTTTTTCAGGTTTTTATCTATTTCCTCGTTTCTAATAAAACAGAGAATGTAACCGTAGTTAAGAAACAAAAACTCCAAACACTAAGATGCGCATACAACACAGAAAAAAGAAAATGTTAAAATCAAAGACACAAAATAAAATTGTAACATTGGCTGCTTTAGGGGGAAAAGCTTTAATATATCGGCTTTGAAATTATCCTGATCTCAGGAACCGCCCCAATCAGCTAGTGTGTCCAGAGAATGATGTAATCTTAAAAACCAATTGACCTAGCTTACATATGACCAGTCATAGTACCCCCACCCATTACCACTCACATGCACTTCCCTCACTCCCTGACAGCACACCCTCATTAGTTGGTTTGATTCACAAAGATAAAAGCGAGAGTGTGAGCTTTTTCTGTGAATAATTTGTGTTTTGCATAAGAGCCTTTCTTCCCAAGTGGATTGGATAAGTGTGTTTGTACTTGTGTGTGCATGTGTTTGGGAGTGTGTGCATCAGGCAAAGATACTATGGAAAACCTTTCCATCACTGCTCAGCCTCATAACAAATGAGATTTGGTTAATCTGAAGGTCAAATAGAATAGCAAACGGTGCCTGCCAGCTCTATGAAGTCACTCCTGAAGCTGAAACCAAGACAATTTTATTTATTCATTTTTATTTATCAACCGGTTGATCGTGACTGACGTAATGAACGTCACTGCTTTAGAGCTCCTTGACAAATCCCACTCTCTGCATTGTTTTCAATCCAGTAGTAACCATTTTAGCAACAGAGTTTTACACAAGCAAACAAATAAGTTAAAATGCCAGAAAAATTTCCCGCTATTTTTGACAACTATTAGTGGAACTTTCGTCCCTGACACATCTACTTATCTACTTGCCAAGAGGCTATCGCAACAATTTTAATATAAATGTCAAAACAAAAGTCAGGGCTGCACGGTGGCGTTGTGATTGAGACGCTCCCTTTCACAACAAGAAAGCTTTTCTCATTTTTCCCTTGTGTTCTCATTTTTTTCATGTGTGGGATTCTCCGGGCGCTCTGGCTTCCTTCCACAGTTCATTAACATGCTTCATAGGTTAATTGGCAATCTTAAATTGTCTCTATATGTGAACGCAAGTGTGTGTTGTTGCTTGGCCCTGCATGAGTGCAACCACGGTGGTGTCGTCGGCAAACTTGACGATGCTGTTGTTGTTGTTGTGGGCTGGACTACAGTCATACGTGTAGAGGCAGTACAGCAGAGGGCTTAGTACACAGCCCTGTGGGGCGCTGATGCTCAGTGTGCGGGTGGAGGAGAGGTAAAGGCAGAGTCTCACGGTCTGTGATAGGTTTGTGAGGAAGTTGTTAGTCCAATTGCATGTGGAGGGGGCGAAGAATGAGCAGTTTGTCGTAGAGTCTGTCCGGGATTATTCTGTTGAAGGCGGAACTGTAATCCACAAAGAACATCCGGACGTAGCTCTGCTGCAGCTCCAGGGGGTTCAGTGTGGAGTGGAGAGCCACGGCTACGGTGTCCTCTGTGGATCTGTTTTTGCTGTATGCGAACTGGTGGGGGTCCAGGTCTGTGGGAAGGTGGTCCCTGATGTGCAGGAGGGGTTAGCCTTTCGAAGCACTTCATTATTACTGGAGTGAGGGCCACTGGGAGATAGTAATTAAGGCTGGTTCTGGGAGATGTTTTTGGCACAGGGATTACGGTTGCTGATTTCAGGCAGGATGGGATTACTGCCTGGACCAGGGAGAGGATAAAGATATTTGTGTAGGTGGGCGCACGCCCTGAGCACTTTGCCAGGTACTCCGTCGGGGCCAGCAGCCTTCTTGGGGTTCACTGCTAGGACCACTCAGTGGAAGGGTGGTGTTGGATGGATTCACAACGAGCAAAGAAGCAGTTAAACTTTTCTGCCCGTGTAGCATCTGGAGCTACTGTGGACACATCACAGCCCCTGAAGTTTGTGATCTCTTGAATGCCCCGCCAAACTTCCCGTGGATTGTTGCTGGATATGTGAGCCTCCATGCGCATCCTGGGGTCTGCCTTGGCTGCTTTTATTCCTCTTTCAAGTCAGCTCGGGCAGCACTGTATAGTGCTCCGTCCCTTGACCTGAAGGCACCGTCTCAAGCTCTGAGTAGAGAGTGGACTTGGATTGTCATCCAGTGATTCTGGTTTGGAAAACGCTGATGGTTTTGTTCACAGTCACATTTCCAATGCAGAACTGTATATAGTCCAGTTCCTGTAAGTGTCTCCAGCTCCGGATGGTGTAATAAGAACCAGTCTGTCTGTTGGAAGCAGTCCTGTAGCATGGATAGAGCATCATTAGACCAGACTGTGATGGTTTTTGTGATTGGCCTGGATTGGCGTATGAAGGGGGGCGTAGGCCGGGAAGAGCAGAATGGAAAGATGGTCTGACTACCCGAGGTAGGAGAGGGGGGTGGCTCTGTATGCATGCTTGATGTTAGTATAGACGTGATCCAGAGTGTTCTCCCCCCCCCCTTGTAGAACACTTCACATGCTGGTAGAACTTCAGAAGAACAGTCTTTAAGTTGGCCTTATTAAAGTCTCCTGCCACAATATGAACGCCGTCGGGGTGTGCCCGCTGCTGTTTGTTTATGGCGTTCAGCAGGAGTCTGGCGGGATGTACACAGCCGTGATAATCACAAAAGTCAATTCTCTTGGTAGAAAAAAAGGCCGACATCTAACAGACATGAACTCAACGTCTGGGGAGCAGTGCTGATCAATGATCGTTGTTGCACCAGTTTTCATGCATGTAAACGCAGAGACTACCCCCCCCCAGCTCTTACCGGAGTCCTTTCTTCTGTCCCCGGGAAGCCAAGTTTTTGTGATGATGAGCGCACAACAGTTTTTGAGATGGTTATTCCCAACCAGCTGTAATCTCAAGCTGCCCATCCTGTGAACCAGCGATCTGGCACTTGAGAGGAAAAGGCACGGTAGAGGTGGCTTGTATGGTTGTTTCCTAGACCTTAGCACGATGCCAGACCTGCAGCCTCGCTTTTGCTTCCTCTCCCTCCTGCGTCGCCTGCCAGTGCCGATAACAATCCAAGGTGAGCCCGGGGGTCTCGCTATAGCTCGGAATGTTGTGGTCGTGGTGGAAGTTGCTCGGTTTGATCTACATCTGGCGAGTGTAGTGGGTGTTAGCAGCACACAAAAATAAAAATAGAAGGGAGAAGGTAGAGAAAAGGTATTAAAAAGTTGTAGAAAAGGAAGCACTGAATGGGTAGCCACGAGCCGCTGCACCTATGCGTGCCGCCATCTTGGGAAAAAAAACAAAAAAACGTTTAAATGTATGAGATAAAATAATGCCATAATTAACCAACATGGTTCTTTAGTGTTGTGAGAAGTTGACAAACTCATGGTGAGAAAAACTGTTTTAATTCATATAAAAATAAAGAGCAGTCAAGTGAGATCATGTGAATATCGAAATAAAGCTCTGATGCTCCAATGCCTGTGTTTCTCTTTCATTAACTTTTCTGTTTGAAAAAAAAAAGGACGACAAACAAAATCCAACAGAAGCAATCAAAATACAGCAGACTTTACTCTCTACCCTGAGAGGGAATCCCAGCAAGAAGTCTGTGTGGTTCTTTTATGAGCCGAGAACACAAAGTTTATTTGCTTTTTAGCACCTGCCTTGACTTTTAACAGGGATTACAAAACTTCCAACTTGTTTGAGAAACTTAACTTTTGACCTGAGTAATTTTAAATATTTAGCTCCAAAATTGTACATTAGAAGGAAAAACAGAAATTTCTATCAGTCCAGCTATTGAAGATTAAACAAAAAGATAAATCACACAAGGTTTTTCAAGTATGTTTTTCTTTTTACTAAATTACCAGATTGTAATATCACTGTGCAAACACATACTAGGTTTAAAGGGCCCATATCAGGGCTGGCTTACCCTGATCCCCAAAAGCCACAATCCTGCCTGGTTTCTAGCTCTCCTTGACCATCTCTCTGCTGATTGGCTGACTCAAGTGATTCAACATCCTGATTGACCGAAGACTTGGTTTAGATATTTTGATCCCGTTCACACATTTCTGATTAATCCTCTAAAAACCTGCTATATGACCAGCCCCCCACAACCCACGATAACAAGTGGTTCTTACATTGTGACATCACAAAGTGAGGAACAGCCCCACAAACACACTTCTTCCGCTGAGCTATTGGTGATCAGCAAAATACTTTCTTTATACATGCACAATATGCACATCCATCTTTGCACAACTTTGGAGGTGGTTTGTTTTTGTGGGCGAAGTGTAGATACGCTGCCAAGGCAGACTCTAGGTTGATGTTATGAAATGGGCGACACCCCCAAGGAGCAAAAGGAGGTGCCTCAGAGATCAAGTCGTTTTATTTCCGGGTAGGAAAATGAACTGTAAAATTACTAATATTTAATAAAAAAATCCTTTAATGTTAATGTTCCAAAAGCACACTAAATCCATATATCTATATGGATATAGTGTACTCTAAAGTGGGGAAAAATGCTTTTGTCTTTTCTGCCCCCACTCCACATGGAACACTCTACAGAAAAGATGGAAATTAAAGAACTCATTCCTCAGAATATTTTAAATCCAAGCTGAGATTTGAGGAGAAGTCACTTTTAACTGTACCTGTTTTACATGAGTTCTAATTTTTATATGTTTTTAATGTTGACATTTTTGTTGTAAATGTAATTTATTGTTTCCCCTAGCCAGGACTCCCTTCAAAAAGAGATTCTTAATCTCAATGGGACAATTCCTGGGTAAATAAAGGTGTTAAATAATAAAAAAAGGCTCAGAAAACCATGATATGAAGCAATTGTGATCGAAAGCTTTTGACAAACCGTAACGTCACACATTTAAACTACCACCAAACTACAAAGTGCTCTTGTAGAGTAAGCATAACTTGTTGGGATATTACATTCAGTACAAGGAGCAGGGCCAAAAGTAAAGCGTCAGGAGAAAATTTGAAAAATGACTAACCTTTAGTTAAAAAGACCTTTTGCTGCACACAGACATTTTCTGAGGAAAACCCATTCGAATGCATTCATGTGTTTAGTATGTATTTCATTCTAGGGTTACAGGCATCAAACTCGTCATTAGTATTCAAATACCACTGCTACTAAGCCAGTCCACCTAGACATAGTAGCCGTGTTGTGGGAAAACACTGCATCAGTGGTGGGTGCATCGTTAAAGTATGAGGTGACATATCTTCACATCTTTTCTGACACACTTGAGTGAGCCTAACATGTTAAATGCGAGCTCTTAGCTCCCTCCATTATGGATGGCTGTGCTAAAATATGAATGTTCTCGGCATCAAAAGTTTATTGAAATGAGGGAAGGGGGACTGCAAAGTGTGACGTGAGAAGTATGATATGCAACACGGGTTTAAATTCCTCCAACGCCTGGTGTAGACGCAGGATGGGGCTCACATAATAATTTAGTGAAGTACCAAGCTGAATAGTTACTTTCAGGGTCCATTTACGTTAATGTAGCAGTGAATATTAATGCAAAAAGAGTAACTAAAATGTCAAACTGATTGTTTTTTTAATAAAAAATAACATTTATGGTTATTAATGTTAAAAATGTACTTTTTATCAACTCCAATATAAGGTGTAATATAATAAATGTGTAAAGTATTTTGTCAAAGTGCAGTAGTTTTGTTAACCAAACTGTTTGAAATCGATTATCAATAGTATTCTTTTTTATCATTTTGCTGTTAAAATGATCTTTGTCTTTGATCTTTTTGTCTTTTACGCCCTTGATTCATAAGTATAAGATTATTCCTCAGGGTTTCCTTTGGGTTTTATGGAATTTTTGGACTTTTTTGGAGCTGCATAAGCTTTCATACTAAATCAAGAGCCATAACAGCTACGGGACAGTAAATGTCCTGCTTAAGTGCATCTCATCTGTGTTATGGCAGAGAGATCTTCACTTATGCATAATATTCAGTATTTTCTTCAGTCAAGGAAGTCGGAGTAACGGCATGATCATTGCACCAAGACAGAGGAAAGACTAACCTCCACTCTATCAAACAAAAAAGACTCAGACCTCACATTTCCTGTTCTGCGACCATAAAAAGATCCTCCTTTTCTTTTTAATTTTTCATAAAATACATTAGCAACTTGGGGGTACATTTTGTGAAATCTGGTACAAGCATTGCGACTCTGAAGTGCAGTGATGCCTAGCACGGCTAAATAATTGAATGCATTTACTCAAGCACAGTTTGAAATACTTGCACTTCACCTATTTCCATTTTATGCCACTTTACTTTTCTGCTTCTATTTAGTTCAAGTACAAAAATGGCTATCAAACTTTCTCTCCTCATTGAGAGCACTAAATACTTATACATATTTTAAGCAAGTAGTTACATCTGTGTACAAATAAAGATGTAACTTGCTTTTGTAAAAAGAAATTAATTCAATTAACAGACTTAAAACCACAGAAGCAGAAAGGCTATGAAAACATTTTTATTTTGTTTTCTCCCCCAATAAACTGAACAATTATGTCATGTCAAGATCACCACAGTAGTTTTCTGGTGAAAATGGAACAACTGATCTCGAATTAATGATATCTGTCTTTACTGAGATCAATAAATAAGATGACTGATTTTTATCCTCATGACAAATTGAACTTGGACACGAACTGATTCTGTTCTTGTATATTTAAGAAGGATGAAATAATCTGTGTTTGTTATGAAGTACACACAAGGTGACTTAACTCTTTGCTTGTTCATATTCTCAATGAAACACAATACACATGCAGTGAAAATATGTGTACTATATACACTCAGTGAAAATGCAGCCCAAACGTAGTATTTGACATTTTTTTCACGCCTGCAGCCTGAAATTGGTTTACATTTCCATTGGCTTTAAATCTTCAGAAAACCTGGGATGACATGGATGTTACCTTTTTTTTTTAAAGAAAAGAAGCCATAATTTATGTTTGCAAAAAAAATCCTTTTAATTTATCACTCTGTTGTACAATAGATTTGTTGGCTTTGCTTTACACAAGTGAGGCTTGTGAACTTAATTAAGTAGTTGGAATTGGGAATTGATCTACTCCAAGCAATTAAAAAAACACACTAAAGAAAAAGAAAGATAGATAGATAGATAGATAGATAGATAGATAGATAGTAGATAGATAGATAGATAGATAGATAGATAGATAGATAGATAGATAGATAGATAGATTACACACAGATTTATCAAATGTAGGATGGGTTGTCGTGGTTAATAGGGAAAAAAAGAGATATACATTAATTAAAAAAAATAAAAAACCATAAAACATTCAAGACTTTCCATACTTATTGTCTTTACATAGTCTTCATACCCAAATTCTTAACATCTAACTACAGTAATCGTATTATAGTCCAAGTGCAGATCATTTAACAAATCCATAATTATGAATATTGTTAATAACAGTCAAATTTGAACTTGGCATTTTTGCAGATGCAGATTGCAGATGTACAGAATATATCTCAGAAAATATTTCCTCAAAAAGACTACAGTTATGGGAAATAAGTTTCATCGCAAGCATAGTTAATCTTACTGTGAATATTAATCAAATGGCTTTCCACTTCCAAACGTCCTCCTGGTACACTCTTTTGCCTTATCTCACTTTGTCCAGGCACCAAACCCCCAAAGGTTTCCCGATCGCAGCGATGATGCAACCCACTGCTGTAAAAACTGTAAAAAATATTGTTAAAATGTCTAATGATGCAAAAGCATCTGACTATGGCCACTTTTCAACTTTCAAGAATTTTATTGGCTTTTTCTCTTTTCTGGGAAATTGTTTGTGTTACTAAATGATGTAAACAAAGGACTAAATCAGTAATGAAAATTATCCTGAAACCCATTTTTGTTTCTTCCAATTGCACCTTTAGAAGAAAATAAACAAGGTTTTCTAACAACAGCACACTTTTGTAATTAATAAGTTGCATCCTCTGGTTTGCTCCTTTGTGGAGTTTTAATGATTTTTTTGTTTTGTTTTTCTTTTCCCTTCATGAATA
The DNA here is from genome assembly GCA_037389245.1 of Oryzias sinensis. Lineage (NCBI taxonomy): Eukaryota > Metazoa > Chordata > Actinopteri > Beloniformes > Adrianichthyidae > Oryzias > Oryzias sinensis. The sequence continues at coordinate 25,021,019 of CM074496.1, read as the reverse complement.
CGTAATATAATTTTTAATAGGAAAAAAATGATTTGAAAAAGTAAAAGCATAAACCACCGGATGTAGGATGAGAATTTTTGTCCTAAAACCGTGTTCTTCTAAACTGTCAAACTATGATTGAAGGACGCAAAGTAAACAGAAAATAATGGAACTATTTGAGGTCAATTAACAAAAGTTGAAGCAATCGAAAATAACGGTTGGATTAATCACTAGTAGTAAGTTCATCTAAGACGACCCCCCTCATTCGGAATTTGAGTTGTCTCTTCAAACTCATTTTGCTTCCCTAGCTCTACGGCATCTCCCTATCCCTACATTTATTCCTCCAAGCGGAGAGATATGGAAAAAAATAGTGTCTTCAAATTCGTAAGACGTCATCAATCGGCAGTCATCTACGTAAGCGCATAGCTGCCAGCACTCGGAAAATACATAACATCGGTTTTATCACTATAAAAAGTCATGCAAAAAAACGTCAATATTGATATGTGGCACACCCACGTGAAGAAATGCGTTCCTCCACCGCAGATGACCCCACCGGCTATGAATCCTCCTTAAAAATAAAGGTTTTCGGACACCACTACCCCTTCAAATACCCCTAACACTGGAGGGAGGAGCCAGAGGGGCAGAAAAGGAATTGGGATTTGGCCTTTGTGGGTGTCGGTTTGTTTCAGTAATTTTTCTCACCTGATGTAGGCTCATTTGTAGAATCAATTCACCTAATTATTATGATCGGCTGCAGTTTTTGTGTAAATGTGAATGCATGTGGTTGTTCTTTTAGATTTTACAGAAACGTCATGGTACAGACCCATAAAAAAAAAATGGAAATTTCAAAAGGGAAAAAAGTAAACAGTCGCTGTAGGTCAGTCAATGAGCAACAGGACTCAAACTGAAAAAAGGAAACAGTGGGTCGATGAAGGAAACAAGAAAAGATGCAGCGAGTTTGAACAAAGATGAGGACTCAATGGTAAAAGTAAAAAGAATGGATAACATGAGTGAAAGGGGACAAACTCTGATCCCTTCTGCGTACAATTCTGCTTCTAACTCTGGAAACAATCTTCTTTGGGCACACATGCTCACTCCCTCACTGTTCCCTCCATGTCTGACTTTGGAGACCTGCTGTGACAAAGCTGTCATTAAACTACCAAAGCTGTGTCTTTGGATTGTTACTTCCTCTGCCTTCTTTTTTTCATCTCCCACTGCCTGTCTGTCTTAACACTTTAGTCTGCCTCTGTCTGTGATTTCCTACCCACCACTGGCACTATTTTCATCGTTTACACTTTCCATCCATCCGTTTTCATCCATCTTTTTTGGCCACAGCTGCTTGCAAATCTTTTCCTTTTCTTCATATTTGATTCATCGAGAGCAAAGTAAAGGGAAAAAAAACTCATTAGGGGTAAAAAAAGAAAGAAAAAAAGCTCATAAGGAAAAGTCTTGGGCCTGGAGGAGTCTGGTTACTGTTATCACAAACCCCCCAGAGCCACTCTGAATGCTTGGACAGAGCTGCAACAATGCTGGAGGTAAAAACAATTCCAGTGTAGTCCAGCAGTGCAGACACACAGCATGAAGCTGCACAGTGGAGAGACAAACACAGAACAGACTCTCACACTGAGCTGCATTCAGCCAAACTGCAGCTAATTATGTGTTACTAAATGCAACCCTCAGATAAGTCTCATTCCAAAGTATTTAGTCTAAACGTTTTAAAATGAAATGAATGTTTAACTAATTTGAGGACATGGTGTGATCTTCATTTACTATTGCCAAATGTGTGAAAAAATTAAATTTCATTGATTAATCAAGAAAATCTGACAATGTGCACGAAAAAAATTGCTTCCAATTCAAGGCAGAATGCAGCTTTTACAAAACTACAACATATGTATTTTTAAATCCTATTTTGGAGTACCTCCACCTAAACATTTATTGTCCTGCAGTTCCTTCTGCTTCAAAGAGGCCTTGAGTTCACATAAATATTATGGTTAAGTAGCTAAACCCACCATCCACATTCTGACACTGTAATTACTCCAGGACAACGCTTCTTAGATGGGGAAGAGCTGACCAAGGAGCCAGGACTTCCTACAGGAACAGAAATTGGACGTTTTTGAAAAGTGATCAGCAAAGAAGAATCAAATTAAGATGATGAGAGGTTAACAGGAGAAGAAAAACTGCAACAGAACAGGAAAACAGGCTTTAGAGAGTTGTTTTTTCATTTTTTACAAGACAAAGCATCTCAGTGAAACCAGCCGCAGACCTAAAAGATCCCCTCTGATGAAAATGGTGATTTTGACATGTTCTTGTGGAGTTTTTTTTTTTATCATGATGGCGGACATATATAAACACAGTTAAGCTCTAAATCCATCCATCCATCCATCTTCCTCCGCTTATCCGGGACCGGGTCGCGGGGGCAGCAGACTGAGCAGAGATGCCCAGACTTCCCTCACCCCAGCCACTTCCTCCAGCTCCTCTGGGGGGACCCCGAGACGTTCCCAAGCCAGCCGAGAGACGTAGTCTCTCCAGCGTGTCCTGGGTCTTCCCCGGGGCCTCCGCCCAGTGGGACATGCCCGGAACACCTCTCCAGGGAGGCGTCCGGGAGGCATCCGAACTAGATGCCCGAGCCCCCTCAACTGGCTCCTTTCGATGTGGAGGAGAAGCGGTTCTACTCCGAGCTCTCCGCGGGTGACCGAGCTTCTCACCCTATCTCTAAGGGAGCGCCCAGCCACCCTGCGGAGGAGGGCTCTAAATGGCATAAGTATTTCTCTATTCAAATCATTGTAAACCAGGAGCAGATGAAACAGCTCATTTGTGATGTAGAAAACACCCTGGGTGGGCCTTAAGCTCCCATTCTGATGCATCCACTTGAAGACAAAGATCCATGTACGTCTTTGTTTTTGTCATGATTCGGACGAGAGTTCAGAATGACCCAGATGCTGGAACCCGGAAGGAGGCTAGGACTCAACGGAAAGTTTCAAGAGATTTAATCTGAATCAGATCTTGACAGGCTCTTTCCTAGGAAAGGAACGGAGGCAGGCTAGAGGAATCTTGAGGAGGAATTTCCTCGAGGGTGGACAGCGGCGTAGGCGAGGCTCGAACCAAGGCGTGGAGAGGCGGCTGGCTGGAGGGTTCTTGAGGCAGATTGACAGCAGCGTAGGAGGACAGCGACCAGGTGAGGATCCAACAGGTTTAAGTCCTGAAGCAGAGCGAGAGAAAACAATGAGCATGAGGCAACCAGACGAAAGTCAAAAACATGAGCTGACCAGACTATGCACCATAGGAGGAACAACGAACTGGCACCGGCTGATGATCCAGGGGGAGCTTATGAAGGCAGGAAAAGATGAGGTAAGTGGATCCAGCTGGTCGCGTCCAACACAGGAAGGAGGGGGGAGGAGGGAGTAGCTGACAGACCATGACAGTTTTCCTTGTCTGAGCTGGAATCTGGATCAAAGCTGTAAAGCTCCAATATCGCTCGCCTTTTTTGTTGTAAACTAGCGGGAGAGAGTAGACAGATATTGGTGACGGGAATGGGGCGGGCTTACTCCACACCAAGGGTCCTGCCCACAACTCAGAGGCAAATTTGTAATGAACTAGTCCTGCTCTGCAGAAACTATGTCCTACAAAACAACAAAGGTTTTAAATTTTGGCCAAAAATGGCATAATCATAATAACAAGACTACTGGGAATGTTTGTGAAATAGATTAAAAGATGATTGTAGTGGGACTTTAACTGTTCAGTAGCCCACCATGGTCCTGCCACAGTTTTACTGTATATCCTTATATTTGATATAATTCTTCAAAAAAGTGAAATGTGTGTATCATACTATTTTTTTTTTCTTTTTTTTTCTCTGGTGTGTTTATATTTAGTTTACCACTATCATCTTCTGTATCCTTGCACTCATTTTCTTTTTACATAATATTAAAACTACATAACACGACTTGAGTGAGAGTTTAGATAGATAGATAGATAGATAGATAGATAGATAGATAGATAGATATCAGCATTCTACATTTTTCTACAGAAATGCATCAAATCTCCTTAAAACCGTGAATACACCTTGAGTGCCCAGAAAGGCGCCTTATAAATAAAATGTATTATTGTTTATAAAACCGTCAAATATTTGAATAGTGCAACTTTTTGAATGCTTTTTGAGTTCTGTCATAACATTTCAACATGATATCGAACAGCGTTTCTTTATTTTATTCCACATTAAATGTCCTTCACATTTCATTTCATAACAAAACAAGCAGATATTTTATTGAAATGTAATCAAATAAACATGTTACGTTGCATGAAGGCCATTAGGTCCTTAAAAGATTTTTGCTATTTTTATACTAAAAAACTTTTTTTTTCTTATTTCCAATATTTTATTTTAATGAAGAAAATCAAATGGAGTGTTTTATTAACCTTGAACAGAGTCTGTCAGCCTGCCTCTGTTCTTTCCACTTAATTATTGCATTAATATACACTTTTAATGAGCATGGCCTCCAGCTGATGAGACATGATCCGTCTTCTCTTCAGTGGATAAAAAAGCTCAAATATTTGACAACTTTTAAACATATCAGTTTTTACTGAGCTCATCCAGACGAGTTATTTAACTTTGAAGATGTTTCATTCCCTCTTTCAGTGCAATGGTCATCTATTGCAGAGTTTTTCTTTTTTTGAGCCACGGCACACTTTAACCTTGACAAAGACCCCGCGGCACACCAGCATCCAAAAAAAAAAAAACTCAGTCTGTATTGATCGACAGCCCCCCCCGCAATGTCACATGCACTTTTGTGATAATTGTGGCAGAAAAAGCAGGAAGTTGCAGCTGTTTTTTCTAAAAGATGAAATAAAAGTTAAGTTAGAAAATTCAAAAACGGTTTGATGTGTGTTTGTTGTGGTTTCAAGACGTTTAAGGACGACTCATTGTACGCTAAGGCGCTGTCCCTTTAACCCAATGCATCATGGGAGATGTAGTGTGAAACTGCAGAACAACAGAAAGACTGCCCTTTTGCAGCCCATCAGATGTCGCCACATCTGAATAAACAACGAAAACTGTGAGTATATCCTTATGTCTTATTATTTAGCATTTAGCCAATGTTCTTCATAAATATCCCCAAGTTTATGAAGACTGTGTGTTTCAAGGAAGAACATTTAGTTGTTTTGCAACATTTTCAGTTAGTAATTGTGCACTCAGAAAAAATATATATTTTAATAATATTTCCAAAATGATTGAAGATTTTAACATTTTTATTTCTAAATAAACCAGAGTGACAAAAACTTTTTGGATCTTTTTTAAAAGCACATTTCAAATCCCCCAAAATGCAACTTGAAATAAAACACAGGTTTCTTTTTCTATTGTGTTTGCTTTTTTATTATACTTTTTATTTTTTTATTTTACCAATAACAGAAGGTGTCAGGAATTTCTTTTTGTTTGATGTAAATGTATCCTTTTTGGACAGCTTGGTGAAGTTAATTTTTTATATGTGCGTGTATGCAGAAAAATAAAAACATAATAAAACCCTAAATAATTGTACTGTGACGGTGTGGCACCGTCAGTTGACGAGGGGGGGGGCCACGCTGTGTTTTATTTTGTATGTATTCATCTATTTTGTGTTTTAAAATTACTACCTGTGGTGCCACCTGGACAATAATTAAGAGCCACGCCCAATGAGAGGGGCTCGCTCTTCAAAAAGGAGCATCACAGGAGGTGAAATGAGGAGTGACGGAGGTGACGCGTGCGTGAAGCAACTTTGTTCCTGAATAAAGAAAGAACCTCCTCACCTTGGCTCCTCTGCATCCTTTCCTGGCGGGACCCCGCCACATGTACGTTTCTGAAAAAAAAATAATAATGAAAAAAAAAAATCACTTGTAGAATTGGTTTGATGTGTTAAGGGCTGCTAACAGCTTTACATCCATGTTGATTCACCTGCACCATCTGTGTGAGCGTCCCCAGACAATACAGGAGGCAGTGATGCGTTTCAACGTGGGTGTGCTTTGATGCTATGTTTTTGACGTACACCCACCCTTATCCGTCCCTGAGGTATTCCACTGTTGTTCCTGTGCACTAATCGGCTTAATTACAGACAGTGTAATGTGCTGCTAGGAGACACATTCAGTTCCCTTAAGTGCTCATTCTGTTTATCCTGCTCACTTTATCCCTATTATCAGACACCTCACACTTTTCTCAGACAGCAAGCATGATAAGAGCTTCATTATTTAAAACAAAACTATTGTGTATTTTGAAACTATTGTCACGATTTAGTGGCCACAAATGTAAGTAAATATCAGTCTTTGGTGGTTTCACCAGTATCACATATAGTGGATGATAACAGAAACTTTTCTGCATGCAGCAGCTGTCTTTCCACTTCAGATCAATACATATACTTGAACACGCCGCACCCTTCACTCAGCATGTCAGGCAAATGCAGCAAGCGGTGCTTTGATGCAGTGAAGCAGTACATCTGAAGCTGTGTTAAACTCCTTCCTGCTGATAGAACAACTGATTCCCTCTTTTTCAAGACGCTGTTCGTGATCTATTTGGCAATGAGACCACCCCAAAAATCCTGCAGCCGCCAGCCAGCGCGTCTAACATTGTCTCAATGTCTCTAATAACAGAAATGGTCACAGATGTGTTTTGCGATCGGATTTGGACAAATATCAAAATGCTCCTTATTTCTACTTTCAAAAATGTACAGGGCTTGTGTGGAAAACTGAAATCAGGTTGTGTCCGTATTCCTTCACCTCTCACTATTTATACCCCTGAAAGTGCATTTTCCATTTGTAGCGCTGTTCGAATCTGCAATTCCAAAATTGAAAAAAAATCATTAAAATGTACTTTTTTTACATAAACCATCAACATTTTTATCATCAGAACACAGTGGATTCAGAAATTGTCGTTTTAAAATGCCTTTATTGATTTGTTTTTCACTGTGTGAACTCTGTAATGTCATATTTGCAGTTAAAAAAAAAGTATGGTACTATTGAGTCTGAATGTCTTTTTAAAATCTAGGGCACTAGATAGTCCAGTAGTTTTTCAGTAGTTAGGGAGTGGGGAGGGGATTCCAGCACAGCCACAGTCAGAAACTGAAAAGCATGCCTGGTGTCACTAGGTCAAGCGTAGTCACACCAACATGACAGCCTAATCCAAAGAGAAAACTTTAACAAGCATCTTAAGCACTGATGGGAAAAGCGATCACATTCTTCATAACATATGAATGAGCCCCCTCACCACCAAGCAGCATGCAAACCGACTAACATAGGAAGGAGGTAGGGACAGGTCAAGCATGTTTGGCTACATTCTGGATGCCCCAGGGTAAAATAGAGGTTCCACTGAAAGATAATCCTGCTAGATACCTTCCTGTATGTGTCCCTGCAATCTTTAGCTATAAGACAGCTTCCACTGTGGTCTGAAAGCATCTCTGCAGATGGAACTGCAAATTCCTCTCGTCTGTTATCTGTCCCCTAAGAAAGCTGAAAACCACCTTGATAGTGGCTCCCCTTCCCTTAATATGTCCTTTCCTGACAGAGCGCCATCCAGGCTTGCAGCTTCATGGGTTGATTGCAGGATACGGCAGGTAATGATGCTATGTGCTAACGTGGCAGAGGTTAACCATCCAGATGAGGACAGATAGTTAAGCACCAAAGAAGTTCATGTGGTAAAATCTATTGCTCTGTTACTGTGAGCGGCTAAAAGCAATACCCAATTAACCATTTCCTGATCATTTGTCTTCCACATTAGTGCCTGATTAATCTCTTCAGCTCACTCTATGTTAGCTCTTTTGCCTTTTCCTTCCCTTGTCTTGGTTCAGTGCAGGCACCTTGGTGTAATGGGGATTTCTAACTATACATAACCAGACATAACTAATGTCCTCCAATGTGAAAATTTGAGACTGACCCATCAGTCTGCATTGCCCAGAACAGAAGTTTGTTTTATGATTTGTATTTTACCCATAAAAGTTATCACTGTCATTTCTTAAAGAACCCCCGAAATCCTGTTTTGATCTATTTTAAAAGCATTCCCAGTGGTATTTTAATTATAATTATGCCATTTTCAGCCAAAAAAAAAAACTGTAATTTTCTAGGACATAGTTTTTGCAGGACTCCACCTACAAATTATTATTTTAAATTCTTTTAAATCCTTCCCCATTGAGGAGTGGAAAAGGGAGCTTGTGCCCCCCCCCCCCCCCCCATAGTTTTTCTACGTCCCAAAACAATCTTTTTCATATGGCTTTTTTTTTGTCTGCTTCTGATTCACAACAATTTGTAAAAGAAATACTCAGAAATGGCGTATACTTAGTTACTTAAATGGCGTATACTTGTATAGCGCTTTCTACCTTCTTTCGAAGGCCCAAGGCGCTTAACGGTCACAGTCCCATTCACCCATGCACACACACACTCACACACGGATGGCGGCTCCGCTGCCAAACACTGGCGCCAACCTCCCACCAGAGGCAAGGTGGGGTTCAGTGTCTTGCCCAAGGACACTTCGACACATGGGCGTGCAAGGCGGGAATCGAACCTGCAATCTTACGATCATAGGTCGACCGGCCTAAATATTCTTAACTTAATTTTCTTCATATACTTTATGTCCGCCACTATGGCACAAGAACATGTCAAACACAATTTTACTGCCGTGGGGTTTTTAAGAAGTTGCGCAATCCAATGTAATATTTTGAATATGATTGCTCACAGTAAACTCTGAACTGTCAAGGCGGAGGTTTTAAAGCTCTACTGTGAATTCAATAATAGGTCAGGTGGTACCGACCCACCCGGGTCATGTGTGCTTGTAGTAACTAGAAAGCTTGTTTATCTTTTTGCCTAATTCTCCTGATTCTATTTAGACACATCATCAAAATGACTGATGCCATCCAATGAATTAGCTTTATTCAGATCCATGTGGGCCGATTGTGTCATATTTTCGGTTAACTTTCAGGGCGACAGTTGACCTAGTGTGCCTCTGTTAAAAAGTAACTTAGCAGAGAAATTTCAAATGTCTTAAATTTCCATCTACATTTCTTGAAGCTGAAATGTGTCATTTGGTGGAATGGATAAATCCCTTAATTTAAACCTTTACCTTACACCCCAATTAGCAGTGCAGCAAAAATGGCGAGCTATATCAGAGCTTTCCAGAAATACAGCTTCTGGATAGCTGATAGTGATTCACAACAAAATGAAATGTATTCAAATTTTGAATGTATACATTCAAAATTTCATTAGAAGGGCTCTTAAAGGTTTTACCAGTAATGTTTTTGTAACACTAAACAGTGATTAGGGGGATTACTAAGGATGATTAACTATGAATCACTTGCATGTTCTTGTTAACAAAACATCCTAAATAAAATATGAATAATGCGTATACTAACGACCTGTTGTTTGTAGAAAGCTGCATGGTTAATTTGCAAAACTCATACTTTTAACCCTTAATTACTCTTCAAAGTTTGATCAAATCTGTAAGAAATCTGTAATTATATATATATATATATATA
>CM074496.1:24919174-24976565 GCA_037389245.1 Oryzias sinensis | reverse complement strand
ATATATATATATATATAAATAATGAGATCGTAGCAGTAAGCTGTCATCTGGACTTAGTCAAAGCCTCTTGGATAAGAGGTAAAACGTCTTCTAACTTTAAAAACTAAGTCCAGATGACAGCCCCTAAACCTACTACTATGATGGAATCAACCTGGATGAATGAGAGTCTTCATAGACATACTGTACAGTATAAGTTGGTGGGCAAAAAGCTTCATGTTCAGACAGCGTGGAACAGACTGTAAAAAGACACTCTAAGGTCTTATATGGCTGCTGGGAAATGTTTCCATGACTGCCCTTTCCCGGCTCTGCTGTTGGCAGAATCTGCTCTCAGACTTGTCTGTGTAGGAAAAACATACTTTATTGATAAGTACAGAGTTTGCTTCTTACACTCGATCAAAGGGTCAGAGTGGAGAATACTCAAAAACGTTATTGATTACTGAATTGACAAAGCTGGTGGGGGAAGTGTTATGGTATGGGATTTGTTTAAGGGGCATGCTTGTCATTGTTAAAGGAGAGGATGCGGAAATGCCAAGATGTGATTTTCCAACCATCCCCTTAATCTTGGCCCAAACTGTGTGCTCTTCATGCCACAGTGACCAACTCAAACAAATCTGCTGTCGATATGGAAACAACGTTGGTTGATGAACCACACGAACCCTGCCACAGCAGAGTGACCAGTGTAAGGAGGAGGTTCCAGGCTGTTGGGGCTGAGTTTGTATTTCCACAACATTCTAAAGCTCCTAATTAAATACATAAATTCTTAAATATCCAATTTTTTTTCTTTTTTCAGACATCAATCCATCCATACAGAGTCAATAGAAGTCACAGTTGCCATGGACCAATTGGGCTTTTTTTCTGTCTCTTCAAACACCGACTCCACCATTCCTGTCATCCCACAAATGTATGTAATTTACAAACGCAGTTCCATTCAAAAGAGAAACAACCAGCAATGCTTTATTACAGCAGTGTAATAAAACATTTACTGTCAAGAAGCAACAAAGAAATACTTGAATAAACACAAGTGTCTTACCTTTGTGCTGTACATGTAGGTTTGCTTTTAGAATGGCACCTGCTGTCTGCTGATTGAGTCTCACTCCAAAGAGTTTATTCCACCCAAAAACCCAAATAATAATTATTCACACTAGTGCTAATGTGTTAATTTAAAGAAACCCTCTGATGTGATTGGCTAATTAAAGTGTCAGCACTGATTGACTTTATGATTGGAGTATTATTGTTTTGTGCAGCCCTGTTTAGAAAGGTCTGATCATTACTGAAATTAGCCCTTTGAGTCTGTGATTCATCTCCCTTTCTGTCTTCATCCACTGCTGTTGTTAATAGTTTGTGGCCACATGCTAATTTACTCAGTATTGTAAACCTACCCCCAGTAGTGTTGCCATCTGGTAGCACAGATGTAAGGGGCTGTAAGCTGCGGTTCCCCCGCGCTTCTCCAGCTGGACATTTTTTGGCCTGGACATAACTGGGAGCCTCCTCTTTTTTATAGTAGGCATAGCATTCACCAGATTATTTTGGAAACAGTTTTATGGTTCAAATTGGCATTTAAAACCCACTACAAAGAAGATGTTATTGTGGCATTTTCTGATGATGGAGGATATGTATTAAAAAAAAACAAATAAAAAAAAGAAATTCGGAGAATTTCTTTATTCAGATCTTAAATAAAAAGCAGACAAAAAATTTCAGCTTGACAAGAGCTTATTTGCTATGAAGAAAATACAATGAACGGGCCACATCTCCTTACTCTGAGCTCTCAGCGATGGCGAGGGGAAGGGGGGTTGGGGTTGCATCATGCCAATGGCCCAGTCGACAACTCAGGTAAATTTCTGATGAACTCCTGCTGTTCTGCAGAAAACTGTATCCTAGAAAATGACAGGTTTTTGTGGTTTAGGCTAAAAATGGCAAAGTCATCATTAAAAGACTATAGGGAACGCTTTGAAAAAGTGGAAAGATCAAAAAATGATCCAAGTGGGTCTTTGAAAAGACTTAGGGTTTGAATGTCAGAGACTATGATGTCTCTCCTGTGTCAATAATTGGTCATCTTCAAAGTTTAGACTGTGGTTCATGAAAGCTCACATCAGAAATGCAAATAAATTTTTTTTGGTTTGATTTTCAATGATAGATTAATTAATCCTCTGCTTCCTTTAGAATAAACATGTTGTCCTTGGCTGATGAATCAGTTTATATTGTGTCTTTGTGCACCTGCTCAATTTGGCTGTCCATGAAGACCAGCCCACAGACTGATCGTGGGTTTACTGGCTAAAGAAGCCTTTTCTTTGGTTCCTCTGTTCTTTTTCTTCTTTTCTTAGATAAAAACAAACAAACATGATTGACATAACCTAAAGAGATAAATAATTTTGATTTACTTTTTTACCAACCTACCAAATGAAAATCATTTTGTTCTTCTTGTGATTTTTATTTTTGCAGGTAGTTAAGCCAAATAAAGAGCCAAAACACAGGAGAAAAAAAAAAAGTTGATGTTGCAGGAAATCAAAGCTTGAGACATGTTAAAGAAAAAAACTGCCATCTGCAACATCATCATCCACTGATTTGTATCTTCATTATTGGTACATTTTACCCTTAATATATATCTGTTGTGACTTAATTCATAAAAGCACAAGTTTTTTATCAAAATGCCAGAAATAATTTTGCATGATAAAGGTATAACGTTTCACATACATATTAAAATAGGAAATATATGAAAGAATGCTTACAGCACAGAACATTTTATGTTATGTAGAAATATTTGATAAACATATTCTATCTGTTAAATAGATCCTGAGACATTGGAACTGCTTTGAGATCTTAAGTCCGTTCTTCTAATATGACTGGTGGTCTAAAGCTGCTGCTCCTGATCTTCTAAAAAAAAAGGCAATTCTTTGAGTTCCTAAGAAAAGGTTTGTCAGATAAAATCTGTGGAAAGAAAAAAAGTTATTAGAAGATTGTCAAAATTCTTGTCCGTCTGTGGAGGTGACTGCAAAGGGGAATTCCAGTCACCATGTGTGTGAAGAGTGTGAAGAATTCAATTTGCATCATAAATATTGGGAATGGATATATGGCGGATGTGCTCACCCACTCACCCACTGTAAATACATCCTCCCGGTTTCATTTAGTTAAATAAAAATGAAATAAATCAACAATTAAATGCACTGACAAAAATAGATCTTTGAGGTTTGTTGGTCAATGTTAAATCGTAATTTATAATCACCTTTTGTTGCTTAGAATTGTTGAGACAGACTTACAACCCAACATGAATTCAGTCTAAAGTTGCTTCTCGGAGGCTTTCAAAGCACAGAGGTATTCTGTGTGCCATTGGAGAACAGAAATAAGAAGAGAGTGATGCAAGATTGCTTAAGGTGTCAAAGACATCAAGCTAGTGGTAAACAACTGTTTATCATGTACCTGCTTATCCCTTTATGCAAAAATGCCACTATAACTGTCATGTTTTGAGTTTGTTGCCTTGTTTTTGTCTTATTTCTTGTTCTGTCTTGTTTGTTTCTGTTTCCTGTCTTATTTTGAAAGGTTTCCTGTCTTGTCTTGTTTCTTGAGTTTTACTTCCTTTGGTCCCCATCTGCCCTGATTGTGTTCACCTGTGTCTTGTCTGCCCTGTCTGTATTTAAGTCTTGTCTCTGCCTTCCTCCTGTGCTGGTCCATTAGCTCTGTCTTGGTGTTCTTGTGATCCTGTCTTGTTCCATGTTCCTCGCTACGCCAATGTAAGTTTTTGTTTTGTATTTCCTGCTCTGCAGCGCCTTTTGTTATAATTAAACCCTCTAGTCCCTGAACTCTGTGCCTCCGCCTCTGCATCTGGGTCCTACCGGCTCTCGAGCCTCCCCCGCATCGTGACAATAACCACCAGATTGTAAAGACTGTTGTAAATTTGTAAAGATTCAAACTATAAGAGCAAAACTTTTGTTTACTGACATGAACAATAAACATCTTTCCATTGAGAGTTTACTGACGAGGAAAGCATATTTAAGTGTAAATGACATGATGAATGGATAATTTGAAGGCTGCGTTTATATCTGGTCATTAACATTTTGGTGGGACAAACCATCAGCTTTTCATTCGGCCAATCCTCGGGTAAGCCTTACACCTGTAAGGGGGGGTTGACCTGTACAGGTGCTATGAGTGTTGAGGTTGTTCAGGGCAATGGAGGGTTGTGGAGAGTAACTGTTTGCATCGTAAGATGAGCACAGTTGTGTCTTGCAGTTTCCTTGAGACTCGTGAGGCTACCTCAAGAGGCGTCATGAAAATGGAACGTGCCCTTGTTGTGCGTGTGGTATCATGAATTATTCGTACGGCTATAGTAAGTTGTGCATACTCATGACATATGGGTAATGCTTTTGTACGATGCATTTAAGCTACAGTAGTCGATAGTAAGGTGCCCATACTTGCCCCTTACTGACCACACAAAAATGTAACTGCTCTCACAAACAACGCCCTGATTGTCTAATTTCCTCATTTCTAATAGTCAGCCTGCATGCAGGTAGTATGCACTTATCACGTCACCAGCACTAATCGGCTACTTTTGCAGTGCGCAGGATTTAAAGAAGTTGAAAAAATGAATAATCCATGACTGCATCTCACCTTCCTCACCCATACTTACCCATCAGTGTTGTATACGTGTTCCCTTTGACCTGCTGGACACCACATGACAGTAGGAAAAAATGTGTACAAACATTTTGGCTCTACAGGCACACCGTACAGCTTTTATGCCCTGTGCAGATTTGCCCATTTTTCGCCTAAAAACAGCCCATAAGGGCATATTAAGACTTTTTAGTTTGGATGGCTGACCTGGCCTTTGATGCAGTAAAATCGGCACTGTTTTTAAAAAATGGGATTTGTTAAAAAAAATTGTTGTCCAAAGATACAATGGCTAACAAATCAAGTTTTGTCTATACGTTTTTTTTTTTTTTTCAGTTTTGTGTTGCTTAGAACCTTTCAAACTGAATTCATAAAGAAGTATTCCCATGTGTTGGCGAAGATAGAAAATCATTTTCATTTAGCATAAAAAACAAACAAATGTGTACCAGCCACCCACCTGCGTACCTTGTTCTTGTCTTCAAGGCAGATTTCCACTTTAAAACAGTTGGGACTAAATATTGTAGCTGACAGCAGCTTTTCTAAAGGTTTTTGTCAATAAAGACATGAATACCTCTTAGTAAATATAATTACACTATTCCATGTTAGTTAGTGACCTGAATTTCACGTGCATGTCAATCACCAAGACAAGCTCATGCAGTCATTATCTTCTGAATGAGCTGCAGTGATTTATCTCTCTCATTCCCTGATGTGTCACAATACATCATAGAATTATTACAGCATCCATGTTAGACTTTCATTACCACAGGCTCATTGCAGCTTTACATGGATATTGAGGTTGGTCAGGGCCTTAAACCATGACTACTCAATCACCAAGACAACTGTGTGTGTGAGTACGCATGCAAGAGTGAGATATGGAAAGTTTGCTGGCAGATGATCGTTCATATGATGAAAAAAGTATATGACACTAGTGGCTGTCAACTCATATAATCTATTTCCAACTCCTCATCTGCCTCAGTCTCTCTTGTGACACACTGCATTTGCATCTCAAAGTTATCCCCAACTTAAATTATTTTTATGCAACCCACGTGATATGGAAACACTCAGCTGATCACATACTCAATCCTTTTTGAGAGCAGATGGCAATTAATGTCTAAGCTAATTAATAGAACTTAATTGTTGTTTTGACGTTGTACAAAGTTGCGGAAATAAGAAAATGTCCTGAAATATGTTTTCTCATATGGGAGGAAGGCAAAGTTTCAACTATTGATCACTGTTTAGAAATTATAAATGGTATACCTGCAGTATCAAGTCTAAAAAAGCTGTAAAGGGCTGCAGAGAGAGAGAGAGAGAGAGAGAGAGCTGTTGCTGGTGTACAACAACCAACAACTGTGGAAAAGGGCAGAACAAATTTTAATCATATCGGTTCTGGAATCACAAACAAGGGACAAAAACGTAACAGAGCGGGTCAACTTCAACTCAGAGCAAGAGACCGAGCAGGGACACATAAAAAAGGCTGCTTATGCACCAAACAGGAGATCAAAAAGCACATCGGTAACAAGTCTATAGAAGGCCAATATGCAGGCCCCGCTTCATCTGCATCTCACAAATGGAGCCTGTGCACTAGACATGATCATAAAGGAGCCACAGATGGAGAAAAGGGATGCTGGCTGTTTTTAACAGATCTTCAAAACCAGTGGCTCAAGAGCCAAAGCCAGAAATTCAAACCAATCTGAAAGAGTTTTCAGCCTTTTATAGTCTCATAAAAAAGGTTTTATTTATCTAGTTTGGTATTCAGAACATATTGCACACGTAAAGCCCTTTATAACACAAAGTATTGGTCACAGTTACCTTGGAAATTTTGATTAAACTCTACATCTCAAACTACAAAGGCAGTAAAGTCAGTTGCGAATGCATTCTCCATTTGTTTTTCTTTTTTTTGCATTTAAGATATACTTGTTTTGGAAAAATGCCTCACCACAAAAGCAATGTTGTAATCAAAAAGAGACCAGAAACATTGTTAAACAAGTCATTCAGAAAGGTGTTAAGGGCCTCTTGTGTTGAACAAATGTTCCTGTGTGTGTGTGTGGGGGGGGTGTTAAGTAGCTTTTAACACACAAGGTGCAGCGGCCGTGGTGCAGCGGTAGGGCGGTCGACCCATGATCGTAAGGTTGCAGGTTCAATTCCCGCCTTGCACGCCCATGAGTCGAAGTGTCCTTGGGCAAGACACTGAACCCCACCTTGCCTCTGGTGGTAGGGAGTGTGTGAATGTGTGAGTGAATGTGTGTGTGACTGGGTGAATGGGTCTGTGACTGTAAAGCGCTTTGTCCTTGTAGGAAGAAAGGCGCTATATAAGTATAAGCCATTTACCATTTGTATAAACTCCCTTTGTATTAAAAGAAATCTTTATTTTTTAAATATATTTCTATGCATTTCTTTTTGACTGGACCAACAACAGAAGAGTGAGGGAGAGTGGGATATTAGAGATAGGGGACAAGGATACAAGAAATGAAAAAAGAGGCAGGGGCATAGGAGGGGCTATGATTGCTAACAAAAGACGTAATAAGTTGCTTAAGGTGTATTATTACAGCTTTTAAATTTAGATATTTATCAAAAGACACACTCATCCACAGACACTCGACAAATACAGCTTTATATTTTTTTTCAGAGTGAGTTAAGTGACATTATTTTCTCCCTAAATGGTGGAAAAAATAAAGGATTATGATCTTTATATTGGCTTAACATGACAATTTGGTTAACTGTCAACCCAAAAGGATTTATACAATGGCAAATTCTGTACTGTACAAGAAACTGACGGGGTTGCGAACTAATACAATACATGTACAAATCACTTTTTTCTTTCAATATAAATAAAAGCTGCAAATATATTTTTTTCCCACAATAAAACCACGGCACGTTATTTTACGACCTTTTAGTGGATGTCTATATCATTTCCAGTCAAAAAGATGACTGCTCATTGAATAAAAGTATGTTTAGGTCAATATTTTTTTCCAGAGGTGAGCCCAGAGAGACAAAAAAGCTGGAAACCATTCACTTTGTTCATACACCTAATGCCAAGTTAAAGGATCAATTTTGTTTACCTGAATGAACTGCGTCAACACCATGCGTCATTATTTTAATTTTTTCTATTGACAAGATATCAAATCAGTACTACCTGAGATAACCTGTTTTACCTTTTACATTTTAAGTTCTTAGCTGTGTCAATAAACTTGATTTTCAAAATAAGATTAATCTCCAATCTTTACCTTAGCAAAACACAACATAGATTTTGCCCATTAGTTGTGATTAGCTCAAAAAGACTTAACTGTGGCACTCTTCCTGTCACACAATCTGTGCTGCTTAACAGAGTCCCCTTTGTAAGTGATTTGGTTAATCTTTTTTCTCACAGCTATGACTGTGGAACATCCCACTCAACACCATTTATTCCAGCCCCACCATCAGTCAACAGACTACGAGTTTTCTAGTTGTAACACAGGCAGCATGATCCCCATGTCCTTTTTTGTGGAAGTGTTGTTGCACAAAACTTTCAGTTCGATGCCGTTTGCTGAGGCAAAGCATAAAAAATACATTTTACCAAAAAAAAGACCTTAAACTGGCAAAAGTTACTGACATCCAATTGTCAGAAACACATCTAGAAAAAATACACCTGTCCTTCAATTTTTTATCCATCCATCTTTTTATCTTGCTGTGGTTTTTATTCCGGACTGAACTTCCTTTGGCTTGTGAGACAGAAAAGGGGTATAGAAATGCCAGAAGGCACACCAAAAAACATTCTTAAATTGGGAATTCATTGTGGAGACAAGTTTTACCAGATTATTGGGACATCCAACTCCAAAACAAAAAAATAGGTAGTTTCCATTATGTTTGTTCAGAAATTCATTCATTATTAAGGACTGCTTCTATATCCTGACAAAGTCCAGTGATATCAAACCGGGCTTTTTGGATGGACAGTAAAGGATTGTAGCCTCTAACCTGCTCTAATTCTGGCTTGTAATGCTTTGTAGCCCGATCAACATACATTCGTGCTGTGACAGATGCAGTGAATCACAAAGCATCAGTGTCATCCCACAACATGATGCCCAACACTCTCATTATCACAAAACCACATGTAATCTTCACTTATGAAAGAACATGTTAAAGGTGAACAACGTGTTTCAGGATTTTGTCATGACACCAAAAAGTGTGAATTTTTAAACATTTAGGATGTTTATTTTTCATTCATGGTGCATTATTCAGGAAAAAGGGTGAAAAACGTTCACAGAAAGTGCTTTAAAACTTTTGACATTTTGTTGTGATCAAAGTGCTTTTCTGCATCTTTAACATCAGATCTAATGGTATCTTCCTGACTAGAGTTTTGTTAAAAAATTCTAAATATGATAGCTGCCCAGTTTGACATTGATTCATATGTTTCTGAAATAAATTGATTTTCCCTTGATGCTGTTCTGTCCAGCATAGATTTGGAATACAGCAAGCAATCCTCTTCTTTGTCTCAAGTGTAGCAGCTCTTTTTTACTTTGAATAGATTCTTTTCTTTCCTTTATGCGATGCAGTTCAAGAGCCTTGCTCCAGAGCTGCATCCTATTCCCATCTGGTTTTGTCAGTCTGACTATACCTGCATTTCTACAGGGCCTTTTATCTTCTAGCCTTTGTTGAACAAGCATGTAGTTCTGCACACTTACTGGCCCACTTTATAAGGTAAACCTACTTAGCACCAGGTTGGCCCCCTTTTGCCTTCAGAACTGCCTGAATCCTTGGGGGTAGAGATTCAACAATGTACTGGAAACATTCCTCAGAGAGTTTGGTCCATAATGACATGATAGCGTCGTTGCAGATTTGTTAGCTGCACATCCATGATGTCAATCTCCCGTTTCACCACATCCCACATGTTATAGGCTTGAATAGGGATGTTAGTATTTGTCTGACATTTTTCTTCACCTGTTTCATTAAAAATTGTTTTAAAAAGCATGAAAGGGCCTGCATTCTAATGATTTTTGTCATGAACACTGACATTTGAATTAGGTCTTATTTTTTTGTTTTTCAGTAACAAGGAAGACTTTACATACACATTCTCAGTAAAATGCAATGATCTGGCAAAACCAGCTTGTACAGATTTAGACATTCAGAGAACAACATCATGAGTCTAGGTTTGCGTCCGAGCCGCTGAGTGTCCCTCAGCGTTTCTGTGTGTTTCTGTGTGCTGTGCTTTGCATGGTATTCAATAATCACTATTTGGTTCTGATGGGGTAAATGAATTATGTGTGCAGTATTGTGGAGTTGTGCTATGTAATTATGTAAAGCTGAAGCATTATGGGATTTCCTTTATTATCTTATAGAGTTTACAACAGTGCATTTCTTTTGATTTATAACAGAATGAACTCATGCATTACAATCAGTGAGTGGGGTTAGGAGGGAGCTCTCAGTGCACCACAGAGTCATCCCGGTGGGTGTTATGTCATTATACTCTATATATCTCCCAAACAACAACTGTAATGGCTTTTTGCAGTATGGAAAGTTTCCATGCTGTGTGCACAAGCCTAAAGACAAAGACTCTGATAGACACAGGGATTGACAGATGGACACACTTACCGACAAACAGACAGACGTACGATGTGTGGGTGGATGATTGGATAACTACTTGATCAAAAACACCCACGAATTAATAAGTAAAAGATCAAATTGAATAAGGAATGTATTTACAGTTAGTATTAAAAACAACATTGCACTTTGTGTGCAAACCATAGACGAATAATGACTCATCACCTATAGTATTCTACACAACAAATTATTAGCCTGATATTGATGAGGCACGTTGACTAGAGTTTACTCCTTTCCCTCTAACACATCTTTAAAATAAGCAACTGGGCAGAGCAAAGCAAAGTGAGAGTTTTGTTGAATCTACTTGTATGTCCACGCACTCTTTTTCCTTCCAAGCCGAAAGTCTGGAAAAAATATACGTTTCTCATACTTAAAAAGACAAGCTCTTGGAAGGGAGTAGATAAAACAAATTGTCTTATTAAAAAAAAAAAATTAGTTTATGTAGAAGCTTATATTATGAGGCAACCATGGTGCAGGGGTAGAGAGGTTAACCTGTGATTGGAAGGTTCAGTTACCCCAATGTGTCAAAGTGTCTTTGGGAAAGACACTGTACCTCACATTACTCATGGTCACCATCATGAATGTGTGTGTGCACTGATGAATAGGACTGTGACTCTAAAGTGCTTTAGACCATCTAAGAAGGTAATAGAAGCGCTGTTTAATGTTGAACTAGTCCCCTGTTAGTATTCCCGAGTTGGTTGACAGGGAATAAGGTGTGAAAAATTAATGCATCTATTAAAAGGTATTAAAAATAAAAAATGTATGGAACTCTGGGTGTCAAGCAGCATACATTGCTGACGAACCAATAAGCAGTAAAAATTAGGCATATTTAATGGCAGCAGGGCTGTTCCCTGTCTGCATACCCCTTGTGCTATCCTAGGCACTTTAACATTAGGAGTGGGGTCATCTAGACCCTACAAAACAGTGTGCTAAAGCTTTTTTCTTCAATGATTTGTGATCTTCACTGGTGTCCATGGATTGCATGAAATCCTCTTCACCTCTATCCACCTTTGTCATGGTAGGGCGAACACGTCAATGTAAGGATCGGGTCATCTAGACCCCATAGGATAGCACAAGGGATACACACAAATAGTACAAGGAGTAAACAACTGGTTCCAGGCCCAGCCCCATGTCTGGAGGGGAGGAGTACGCTGATCACTTTATGCTTCATATGTTCACTGAGGTGTGGCTCTATTAGGTGTGCTATGCGGCCAAACGAGGTCATCCTGCTGCTCAGTGGAAAGATACCTAGAATAAACCTATCCTTCAAGTCATAACAAGGCAATAGGGGCTTTTGTTGTCATCAGAGTTTGCTTCATCAGAGTTAAATCACGTAAGAAGTATTAAATGTGCGCAACACAAACAATATAAACAAAGACAGGGTATGCACAATAATTATATTTACCGTTTTACCATTAACACAGTAAACCTTAACCTTAGCTAATTTTCATCCTCTGGTCCCTGCTAACCATGGCCAGCCACCAAGAGACAGTAAATAAAATAAAATAATTGTATTTACCTTTTGAACAAGGTAATTGAGTACTTGCCCTTTAAAAGTTTTAAATGTTAACTTTTCTATTATTATTAATATTTTCCAATTAATCATATTGGGAAAATAATTTATTCTTTATTTTAACAAATTATATATATATTTCATTACTTGGGGAGCCGGTTTAGCTCGTGCTGGTTTCCGGCGCCTTCCGTCCATGAAACCAGGGTTCGAATCCGGGCTGCTCCCCGTTCCCTTCTCTACTTCTGTGCCGGTCCCAAGCCCGGTTGCTTTGAGAAGGTTGCGTCAGGAAGGGCATCCGGCGTAAAACATTGCCAAGTTTACCATGCGACTTGTTCGCTGTGGCGACCCCTGATGGGAAAAGCCGAAAGAGAAAGAGGATATATATTTCATTACTTCAGATATAACTTTTCAGTACTTCAAATGCTGGACATGATTGTTCATGGCATTAAACAATAAAAATAGAATGTTAGTTAGCTACATTTATAGTTGTTTTTTCTAGCAGTCTTAGAGATGAAGTTATGTTTATCTGTGTTTTCTTACAGTTGTGCAATAAATAAGTCCAACCTCTTTCAATTCTGATGCAAATGGGAAATGGAAAAAATATATATTTTCTAGAAAAAGGAATAATACAAAATTATATTCATCCTTTGGTGTAATACTTTCCTGTAATAACCAGTAAGAAATCTTTAACTGGATTGAAAAAGTGACTTTTTTTTCAACATAATACATTGTTTAGTTTCTGAAGTCTTAACTCTGCCCTGAATATTACTTTTGGCTTTAGGCTGAAAACAAAGAGCATCAAAAATGGAGAATAAATCAGGGTTAACAAACGTGTGGCATGACAAAGACTGAAAGGATAATGATACAACCCAGCAGTTCCGGCATCAAAATGTCTCAATCAAATCTGTCCGCAGCACATATCACACGCACATAAAGTATCTGTTTTCTCTCCCTCCATTTGAGAAGACATGACAGCGGTGTCCTCTGCTTGAGTGGGCTGAGTGTTTATGTGACAGGTCACACTTCCATCCTTTCAGCCACAGCAAAGACATGACACAGCACTGCGGATGGTTGGCTGCAGACACCCACTGCACCATGTTATTTATTGAGAAGCCAACTGAAGAGGCTTTGCTGGGACATTACAGTGTCCTAGCAACCAAAGCCAGCAAAATAAGTCAGAGAGGTTCATTACCGAATAATAGCTGAGATCAAATAAGCAAAGCAATAGAAAACAAAAAAAGAAAAACAACAGAATAATGTCTGATTATTGAATGCGTTTTTTGATAAAATATTATAACCCTTGTGCTATCCTAGGCACTTTAACATTGGGAGTGGGGTCATCTAGACCCACTAGACAGTGCGCTGAACCTTTTTTCTTCAATGATTTGTGATCTTCACTGGTGTCCATGGATTACATGAAATCTTTCCACCTTTATCCACCTTTGTCATGGTAGGTAGAGATAACACGTCAATGCAAGGGTGGGGTCATCTAAGATAGCACAACGGTTAAATTGAGCTTCTATTCTTTTTTTGTCGTAATGAATAGGAAAATATGAATTGAAAATTTAACTCTTTCATTCCTGACTTTATTTCCAATTATATATAAAAATTGTCTTTTTTTCCCCACTCAAGATTATGATAAAGTATAGTCCTATATTTAATGGAGGGGTTAAAACTACCAGAAATCTGGAAAAAAAAAAAGCTAATGAGTTGTGTTTACTGTTTTATCTTTGTTTATTGTTCCCCTCAGTGAGCAGCAGTGTCGCCAGTTTGGCAGTCTTGGTTCTCAGTTTGCTGGCTAAATTTGCTTTGAGCCGGTTCACATAATTTGGGCTTTGGGTTTTGGCTCGGTCCACGGTTTTTATTCCTCTTCTCCAAAAGTCTCTCCAAGTTAAATGTTGGGTTTTACCCTTGGCTTTAACCTTCCAAATTCTTCTCACACAAGTAAAATCACCTGGTCAGCATTCTTTGTAAGATAAAACACAAAGTGAGTACAATGTGAATCACCCAACATCTTGCTTCTTGACACTTCAGTTGAAACCTTAAATCTTAGCATTTTTTCAAGACTATGTATTTTGTACATTTGACCCTTTTAGTTTCCCAGACATCAGCTGTGGTTTGGCTTGTTGTGTGGAAAGAGTGCTAACCACTACCCCACTGTGCCGCCCTGTTTATGTGTTATTCAAAAAAAAAAAAAAAAATCCTGACAAATCAAGTTAAAAAAAATGTTGCTACAACTTTAATTTTTGAAGGAAAGAAAAAACCAAAAACATTTTTTAAGTCATGAAATACTTAACATGACATGGATGTGACATATTGATAGACTGTTTCATACCAAGTCATTTTTTTACAGTGAAAATAGGTGGGAGGCTTTGTACTTAAAAACAATCACTTGATGTCATTGTTTTATCTCATGTTATCTCCACCATAAAGACAAATCCTCATCAGTTTTTCTCTGGTGATACTTCTATTAATTATGAGTGAACATTTTGCATGATTTAAAGTAAAAGAAACAAAAAAGTAGATCCTGCTGGGGAGAAAGGATAAATGCAGCCCCTTATGCAGTAAAAATGCTTGTGACACAATGCAGATTTGTCAAATCTCTCCAGAGATATAATTTGAAACTCCCTTTACATGAAGGGAAAAAGCCTTTTAAGTATTTCTGGCCCAATTACTTTGTACTACTGCATTTAAATTGACAATATAGTTAAGGGGGTGTTTTAATATGTAACAACTCCGTTCTAGAAGTGACATATGAGTTTGCAGGTACTGACTAGTCCAGTGAAAAGTGTTTAACACATGAGTGTCAAACGTGACAGTTTGACACAACCTAAGTGTGAAAACCATTCAGCCTGATCATTCAGACTCCAGAGTCGTGTTCCCTCATGCTGCCAAAAACTGTTACCACAATGAGCAACATTAACACTGCATTGCACAGTTCTCGGAATAAAAAGATAAAAATAAGATATTTATTTAAAGAAAAAGTCATATATATTTATTTATAAATATTTTTACAAGGTCACACACCTGTAAATATTTTTTTGGAAACATGTTTGTAGTTTCTGGTTTTAAGAACCATTACCAAATGCTTATTCTGGATGAAAGGATGTGGTCACATGACCCACTGGCTTTTTTTTCCCTTCATTTGAGTAGCTGTGTGTGGACTGACCCTCAAAAAAGTTAAAGGTTTTGTCACTACAACACAAGAACTTTTAACTGCTGGAAGCAGACGCTAATAATCATACAATGTAATGGTTTGCTATGATCTGGATTACACCAAGTTACCAACACAGGTTTTATCCAGTAGCATCGATTGTACAGAGTGAAAATGAAGCCCTGGAATATATAAAAGGGGCGTGACTTGTGGGATTTTAAGAATGAATAGTTGCCATTTTTTTAGAATAGAATTGTTACGTCTTATTTTTAAACTTTGCAGAGGTCAGAGTGTGTTTTATGTTTTACTAAATACATTGACATGCAGTTATATTCCAGTAAATGTTTGAAGCATGTGTATGAGATGTGTTGTTATCCATATCTTTGCAGAACTGAACCTCATAAAACGCAGCAGATGGAAGAAAAAGCCTTACAGTTGTTGGAACATGCCCAATGAGGTTGTAAAAGAGCTGAAAAGTTGGCATTGAGTTTTTTTACCGTTCTGGAGGAATGTTATTCCGTTACTGAGGGCTGGCAACAGAGACAGCACATCTATCTATTCTTTTTTCAGCTATTTGTTTAATTTGCACTGATAATTGGTGAACTGTAATTCATTTACCGCTTGCAATATCATTTTTTTCTTCTTCTTCGAGCTGCCAAGACAAGTGACTTGTTTCTGTCATGACCTGCGGGCACATGAAGCAGATACTGGTTAGCAGATCTTAAATCTCTAGAATGACTGTGAACAGTTAAAAGCTCTCTTTCGTAAACTAGGGCTAGGCCGTGAAAAGCATTGAAAACAAATAAAAATTTAAAAACTCACTAAAATGAAAGTTTTGTTTTTAACATTTTTATGTGGCATTTTTCTGATCATGGAGGACATATTTGAAGAAATTGAAGCTTTTATGAGTATTTATTTATTCAAATCATTGTGAATCAGGACAAGACGCAAAAATGCAGATGGAAAAAGCTTATAGCTATGGCATAGAAGCTACTATGGCAAGCCACGAGCTCCCTCCTCTGCTGCATTCTGTAGACAACTACTAGATCCATGTACGTCTTTGTTTTCCTCGTCTGAGCCGGAATCTGGCTCATAACTGTACAGGTGGTTAGCTCCAATAATGCTGGCCAATTTTGTTGCACTGGGAATGTTAGGTTGGGGTTGTGAGGGGCTGTAATATTGCAGGAGAACATGTCAACAGATGGAATGTTGGGATGGGGTCTGCACCAACAGTCTCGCCCACATCTCAGATGTGAACCTCTATTGATCTCCAGCCACTCTATAGAAACGATGTCCTAGGAAAAAAAAAAAACTGGGAACACTTTGAAAGTAGATTTAAAGATTATCGGAGTGACACTTTAAAACTCTAGATTGTCTAGGAACAGTTAAAAGCTCTGTTAAGTAAACTGTGGCCAGTTCATGAAAAGTTCTAAAAACAAGTAGTAATCATTTGAACTGAACTTTAACAGGTAGCCAGTGAAGTGAGCTCAGGACTGGAGTTTTTGCTGAGTGGCACCAAAGTAAAAGAGTTACAATATCCCAGAGGTAATCAGGGCGTTGATCACTGTTCCAAGAGCATTCTGACTCAAAAAAGGTTTAGTTTTAGCTCAAGGGAAATTCAGCAAAAAGGGTGTGCCTGTCATTGAAGCAGCTTTGATGGTTCTCTGGCATCGGCTGTGAACCCGTGGATGGATGCTTCTCTGAATTCAGTTTTACACTGACAACGGGACTGGATTGGTTGCTTCATAAGGCAAGAACTGAATTTAGTTCCACTTAACTTGATTCTCAAGCAAGCTTCAATTGGAAAGTGGTAGGGTTGGGCTCGGTGAGATTGCATCAGAAGGACAATGATTTTCCTTTTTCTTTTGGGGGGAGGATGGTGATGTGATAGTTTTGTGATTATGAAAATGTTTCAATACAACAAAATCAGCCACTTCCTGTCCCTGCCACCTCAACAACTGATCATGTATGAAACCAGTGAACTCAGCTTGTCAGCCTGTCAGAGTCCGCCATCACCAGAGATGGTGTAGGTCAGCGTGGTGTGCATATGTAGCTGAATACCTTCTGGGGCCGCGGTGCACAAAATGAACAGGAGCAGGGTGTGTTTCCACTCTCACATGGATGACTCTGAGCAATCAAGAGGAAATGTGCCTGCGAGATTCTTGCTTCACTGGGAATTTCTCCATTCTCCACATAATGGTCAGTGCAACTCTTTTCCTGGGTACCTGTGAATTGCAATGAAACTGAGCAAATATCAAAACCAATTCATCCAATGCAGCCCTGATTTACTGAAGAACAAAGGCTTACGGGTCAAAAGAAACCAGTCAGATGGAATTCTTCTGTTGTCTTTCCTGTGCAGGCGAATGACGTTAAAAACCAAGAAAATTAGCCATATTGAATAAGATGATGACCATGTACTCTGAAAAACACATTTTTGTAAAAATGTGTATCTTTTCGTCCTAAATTCCACAATTTGACAACTCTTTATAGCAATGTATAAAAACAACTTTATTGACAATAACATGATTCACCCCAGCACCATACTTTCATTATAAATTCACTATTTTAGTTTTTAATTTCAGCTTACACTGGCGACTGCAACAAATGTGAGAATTTAAACGCCTTATGTGGATAGTACCTCTGTAAATTAAAAACGTGTTAGCTTGTAAGATCACTCAATTTAGTTCCCGAGTCGGAGAAATGGGACTTAGTTAGACTTGTTTGCAAATTGTGGGAAATTAATGACATCATTTCACTGCTTCATAAAACTCTAACAATACATGTATTTTTCTGTTAATTCTCAAGATGCCTTAATTATTTTTTTAGGGACTGGATGCCTTGAAAAACAAAAGAAAAAGCCACACTTGCCTGTGCCAAAAGATTCAAACAGATGGACTGAGTGTTTTCCAAAAAGCAATTAGCAGAGAAAAAAATATAAAGATATCAACTGAACACAGGAAAAAAAAATATTTCAAAAATGTCTTCAAAGACAAAAAAGAAAAGAAAAGAATGGACAAAACCAATATCACTGAAGCCACTAAAGTGTGAAAACTGAGCTGTTTAAAAGTACAAAGATCTAACAATTTAGATGTCTTATAATTATTTTCAAAATGAGTTTGGTTGCTTTCAAATGGGGCATGTCTGAAATAATTATATACACAATTTTTGTCCTAATATATTAATACAAGATTTAATTCAGACTGAGCAGTATTCTCTAGGTTGCTTAAAATTGTGTTAGTCAGAAATTCCATCAACCACAAAAGGCAAAAACCCAAGAGTGCCTTCAGTTAGAATTTTTCTCTAAGTTTAAACCTCCTCAGTGAGCTCTTGGTGTCCATAAAGTCCAACAGTTTAGGCAAAATTTGTGATGTAAGCAGGTTCACAACTCCACAGTTTTCTACAGTCCATCCCCGACCTTCTCATCTATCTCTATTAGGAGGTTAGGAACAAGAAACCCCATAACAGGTTAAGCTTGATGAATCCTTGCATTGCAATGTACAAAGACCACGCCATAGATCTGGCAGTTCTGCCGTTTCAGACAGAGAAAAAAGTCACTGCAATGATTCTCCCCGAGATGCTCAGACATTTCTGACACTAATAAAGCCTTCAAATGCACAATATGAAAGAAAACTGTTTTTTTTTTAATTAATTTGTTTCTCTTTGAACATTTTTTTTTGTTTCACATTCATACCCTTCCATGCATTTTCAAGCACTTAGATGATCATAAAAGATGAATATATGAGGCAACAATAAAAAGTTGGATGGTTGGAAAATGAGATTGGCATTGGAATTAATTTAATCTATGAAGAACGGACAGCAGTGAAGCCGGATGCCTGCTCCCAACTTGTATGATGTTTTTTGGATTTATACAAGCCGGCTGCAACAGTCTGAGTTGATGGATTATAGATGGAAGCTACAGACATAATGTTGATCCTTCTATTTAGTGTCTTTTTGATTGACCTTATATGTAACTCTATGTACAAAGCTGCAGTGTTCCCTGTTAATTTCTTATAATATCCATATTTTGTTAACCACAAAGCACTGCAGTGCCTAGATTCAACTCACCTTTTGTTCTATTTGAGGAATAAAGTGTACCCCTGTTTTGTTACTCTATTCACTGGGCTGGGCATAAAATGTCACTGAACTTAAAACCGCCAATTTAGCTAGTTTGAAGAGTTTAAAACAGCTTTTCCCTGTGATGTTGTTATGATTACATGCCAGTGTTATAATCAGGGTGGGGTGACAGATTCAAACACATGAGATGCCTCAAAAAGTGGAGAAACTACAATAAATAAAGCTGAAGGTACTGCACAAACTAGGATGGCTTAAAAATAACTGCAAGCAATGATCAATCCCTTCAACACCAGAGATTTAGCTCCAGTGTTATCAAACGTTCCACTACTGTAGCTCTTCAACCATTTACACAATTGATGTAAATTCCAGTGGATTCTGATATGCAACACTTTACATTAGTGAAGTGTTCACACAATCAACACAAATCAGCCAATTATGTCACAAGGAAAAGAGACTTTGCACCACACCACTATGCATCACTTTACATTAGCATGACAGTCCAAAGCCAATAGGGAAAGCCCCTTTTCTCTCCGTTAGAATCAGCGGATTCACGTTGATCTTGATTGAAGAGTTACAGTAGGTCAAAGAGTGTGAGAACTTTAGAAGAACTATTCCAAAATGACTTGTTCATTGGAGTGCTTTGCTTTGTGGGAGGGGCTAAAGGTGCTGTCGCTTGTTGAGAGGAATAAGAAAACGATGTTTCAAGTCAGGGTATTCTGTAGTCTCCACTAATACAAAAAAAAACAATTGATCTGTTTCTTTTTGCCTTTTAGAAAAGAGGTCTGGGCTTCTATTGGTCAAAGAAGAAGAGGAGGAGGGTTTGCATGCATAAAGAGAGTTAGTGAAGAACCTCCTCCACGCTCTGGGGCATAGAGGCCAAGGCCCTGAAAAGGCAGTAAGGAAGGACCGAGCCAGTGTCCCAGGAACCACAGCACAACGGCAACAACAACTACCTCCACCACCACCGGTCAATGACTTGGATCCAGCAGCACCAGCACAACAACCACCTCCATCTAAGGACTCAGCTGCACCAGCATCACAACAACCACCGCCAGCTAAGGACCCAACCGCAGAACCACAACAACAACCACCAGATCTGGCCCCAGAAATACCACCATCTGACCAGCTCTGGGCGCCCCCAGCTACATCTACTCCCAGTGAAGACTCACTTTCCTTTTCATCCCCCCCACTTTCACCCATGGCCCTACCTAGCCATTTTGATAGCCTCATTAAGTCAGGAATTAAGATGGCTCCCCTAACACCTGTGAGCCTCACACCGCACAGGAGCTCTCCTACCCCTCCAGCGCCCCCTCCACATCCTTCACTCAAAGTCCCTCCAACACGTCCTTCATCCAAAGCCCCTCCAACACGCCCCCTCCGTCGTTCACCCAAATCCCGTCCAGCTCCCGCTCCTCCTGCTCAATCACCCAAACTACCCTCAACTCGGCCTCCCCTGCGCGCCTCTAGACGTGCTATCCCCCAGAGCTAGGATGAAACGGGCCCCCAGTGTCCTAGGAAAGGTTATGTCAAACTGGGGCCCTGTGATGAACAGCTTCCTTCTGGTGCTATACCTGTAGTTGCACCACGTAGAATGCAAAAAAGGGCAGTTAGACTGTCCAATCACAGAAATCTAGTTGATATCCCTTGCAAGAAGGTTTTGACCAGTCCCAAGGAAACTAATCTCAAACTTGCTGCACTCAATGTCAGATCTTTATGCAACAAATCATTTTTAATCAATAATCTTATCTCTTCTTTTAATCTTGATTTTATGTTTTTAACTGAAACATGGCTTGACAAAAACACAGGAAACATAGTTCTAGTCGAATCAACTCCCCCCAACTACAAACATGAATCGGAAATACGAGAAAATAAAAAGGGTGGAGGCGTTTCTGCACTGTTTAGAGATAATATTGCAACCCGCAGACTATCATTTGGTGTGTTTTCATCATTTGAGTATGTGTCCTTTAAGATTGAGTTAAAACAAACTCCTCCCTTACTCTGCATAGTCATGTACAAACCTCCTCAGCACAGCCAAAGTTTCATTGATGATTTCACTGAAATGCTCTCAGTTGTGTGCACAGACTTTGATGGTCTAGTCATTACAGGTGATTTTAATGTTCATGTTGACAATGTCAATGACAAAAATGCAAAAGAGCTCAATGGTGTCCTTGAAACCTTTGATCTAATTCAGCATGTGAGTTGCCCCACCCACAACAGAGGGCACACTCTGGACCTGCTCATCACAAAGGGGGTTAATATTCACAATGTCAGTGTGGTTGATGTCGCCCTCTCTGATCATTTCTGTGTATTCTTTGACCTGTCTGTTTCTCCCAAACCACCGCCTGGCCCTGCAGTTGTCCAAAGGAGACAAATAAATGAGAGCACTAGGGCACAGTTTGTAGAAATGATAGACCTTGAAAACGCCTCTGGTGCCAATGTTGATGAAATGCTGAATTGTGTTACTTCTAGCATCTTGAATGTTCTGGATGCCATTGCCCCTATGAAGGTTAAATTGAGAAAACATAGACAGAAAGCTCCCTGGAGGAACGATGATCTAGTCAGGGCACAGAAACAACAGTGCCGCAGAGCTGAACGACAGTGGCGCAAGTCAAAACTCCAGGTTCATTATGAAATGTATAAGGGGGAGTTGTACGCTTACAACCAGATCTTATGCAGAACAAGGGAAAGGTACTTCTCTGAAATCATTGGAAGTTGCAGCAGCAACTCTCGTGTCCTGTTCACAACAGTAAACAGATTAACTAACCCTCCAACCCAGCTACCAATAGAACTAGTTTGCACACCTAAATGTAATGAGTTTGCTGTATTTTTTAATGACAAGGTTCAGGGCATTAAAAAAGCCATCAACTCCACAACACATATAACTATCGAACGGCCACCTACTCACTCTAAGCTGACTCACTTTATACCTGTCACTGACCAAACTGTCCAAGAGACCATCACCCGTCTGAGCTCGTCTACATGCTGCCTTGATGTGTTACCCACTAGATTTCTAAAGTCTGTCCTGAACAGTGTGTTGCCATCAATTACTCATATAGTTAACATGTCTCTTCAATCTGGAATATTTCCAGAGGCCTTAAAAACTGCAGTCATTAAACCTCTCTTGAAGAAGAGCGGTCTTGATCCCACTGTACTGAATAATTACAGACCTATCTCTAATTTGCCATTTTTAGGAAAAGTCCTTGAAAAAGTTGTCTACCAACAGCTCACTGATTTTCTCTTATTAAACAATTCATTTGATGTTTTCCAGTCAGGTTTTAGACCCCATCATAGCACAGAAACTGCTCTTATCAAGGTAACCAACGACATCTGCCTGAACACTGATGATGGCAAAGTCTCTGTCTTAATCCTGCTAGACCTGAGTGCTGCCTTTGATACTGTTGATCATGGGATCCTTTTGCACAGACTCCAAGACTGGGTTGGCATCTCTGGATCTGCCCTAAGTTGGCTCAAGTCTTATCTAGAAGACAGGAAATATTTTGTTGAAATTGGGAGTTGTGTCTCAGACTACATGGCCTTGACTTGTGGTGTGCCCCAGGGATCGATCCTGGGACCCCTTCTGTTCAACCTCTACATGCTGCCACTAGGGCAGTTAATACGCAGTAATAACATATCTTATCACAACTATGCAGATGATACTCAGATCTATGTGTCACTGACAACAGGTGAATATGGGCCGGTGGATTCACTCAGCCACTGCCTCCAACAGATCAGTGCGTGGATGCAGAACAACTTTCTCCAGCTAAACTCAAACAAGACCGAAGTTATTATTTTTGGCCCACAGAAACAAAGAGAAAGAGTCAGCAGCTACCTTCATTCTCTGTCTCTTAAACCCTCAAATCAAGTCAGAAACCTAGGGGTAATCATGGACTCTGACCTGAACTTTAACAGCCATATCAAGTCAGTAACATCAGCGGCATTTTACCATCTGAAAAACATTGCCAAAATCAAAAACATAGTGTCAAAACCAGACCTGGAGATACTTATTCATGCATTTGTCTCCAGTAGGTTAGACTACTGTAACGGCCTGCTCACCGGCCTCTCCAAACGAGGTGTAAAACAGCTTCAGTACATCCAGAATGCTGCTGCTCGAGTCCTGACCAGAACCAGGAAGTATGATCACATTAGTCCTGTGCTCAGGTCTCTGCACTGGCTCCCTGTACCTCAAAGAATAGACTTCAAAGCAGCTCTGCTTGTGTACAAGTCTCTCCATGGCCGAGCACCAAAGTACATCTCTGACATGTTAGTGCCATATGAACCATCTCGTACTCTGAGGACCTCAGGGGCCGGCCTCCTGTTGATTCCCAGAGTCAGAACTAAACAAGGGGAATCAGCGTTTCAATATTCTGCAGCTAAAATCTGGAACAGCCTCCCTGAAGGCGTAAGACAGGCCTCTTCTGTGTTCATGTTCAAATCTAGACTTAAAACATTTCTGTTTAGCCGTGTATATGACTGAAAGGTCCTATCTGCACTTTTCTTTCCTTTCCTTCCTTTATTTTTAAATCATTTTTCCAATTTTTTCTTTTCTTTTAAAGTAAATTTTACGTTGATTATTTCAATGATGTATTGTGATTTTAATGCATTTTTCTGTTTTGTGAAGCACCTTGAATTACTTTGTGTACGAATTGTGCTATACAAATAAACTTGCCTTGCCTTGCCAGAAAGAGAAAAATAATGATAACTTAAATGTAAACACTAAAATACTATTTTCTTCTTAAAGGTTTAACTTTTTTGGCTAAGGAGGGGTCATTTTAGCAATCTACAGAACCTCATTATGATTGCTAAAAATATTACATGATACCCAATTTTGTACACCCTCTTTTGTTTTCTGTTTTTTTATTTTCTTTTTTACAAAATGTTGATGCCCAAACAGTATTTCTGTTGCACTAATAGGAGATTAACCCTTGTGCTATCCTATGACCCCAGCCTTACATTGACGTATTTTCCCTACAAAGACAAAGGTGGATAAAGGTAGAAAGATTTCATGTAATCCATTGACACCAGTGAAGATCACAAATCATTGAAGAAAAAAGGTTCACAGCACTGTCTAGTGGGGTCTAGATGACCCCACTCCCAATGTTAAAGTGCCTAGGATAGCACAAGGGTTAAGCAGCATGTGTGCTTTTTAATTTTTTTTTTAATATCATCAATTTTCTAAACCTTCTCCCTTTTGGGGTCTTAATGATGCTGGAGCCTGTCCCAGCCACTCTAGGGCAACGGCAATGTTCAAGTAGGACAGTTTATCACTGAACTACACAAGAGCAGACACTCAGATTCACACCATGGGGCCTTTCAGAGTCACTAGTTGACCTATGATGCATGTTTTTAGTCTGTGGGAGGAATTCTGACTGGAGAAGACCCACGCATGCATGGGGAGAACATGCAAACTTCACAGTGAAGGGACCCAGCTTTGAACTGAAGCCTTCTCACTGTGAGGTGAAGGTGATAACCACTGCACCACCATTCAGCCCTTTTTATTAAATAAACTACTCCAAAATAATAAAATGCCAATATTGGCTGGTATTGGTTTTCAGAAAAATAAAATTGAAAGGATTTTACAAAAAACTACAACTGTAGGGAGCTTTTAAAAAATAAAAATAAAAACTTGCTTTATTCTTGAAATGCTTGCATTTGCATGGCTCCTTTTTGAAAAATGAGTAAAAACCATCTACTTTATTTGTTTTCCTCCCATCCCATCATGCCCTGCAGCTTCACTTTTGAGCAGTGCAATCTCCTTATTTTTTACAGGACACTTGGTTTATTGCTAAGTGTTATCATTTTGTAGAGAAACCTAAATTGGGAATTTGTCCTTAGCTTTGAGCAAAGCTTTTAGACTTTAAAGGCGGCCAAGCGGCTAATGCTGGTTGCTTTTTCACTTGAAAATTCAGCGAAACTGTGGGTCCACTTTGCCTTTGCACATATTTTGCCCTATAAAATCATATAAGAAGAACAAAATAAAATATAAAAGGGAAAAAAAGATCAATTAAGACAAAATAAAACAAAAGTCAATGACAGCTTCATCTAGAAATATAAAGAGGGCTTTTTTGCTGCTAAAAAGCAGAGCTACTCGCGAATTGATGTGATGAAAAACTCGGATTTCTTCACTAAAAGATACCTCAAAGTAGAGAAAGCCGTGACAGAACACAACCACCGAAGACAATGTTTCATGATTTCAAGTTTCATAAGTTTGCGTCATGCAAACCAAGAATAGCAGACATTTGTGCCCTGAAGAGAAGAAGAAGAAAAAAAAAGAGCTTCTACAGTACACAGTGATGGGAGTCTGTGCTGCGGAAATTTCCCTCACTTCTCCATGAAGCTTTGGCACTTTTTCATGTGACACTTGACATCACACAGGATGGTGTGCTTTTCTTGTTTCCTTTTGTCTGAAACTTTTTACATTTATTACAAAAATACATTTATATATCTCTGATTATAGAATGTAAATTATGTACATTTTAAAGAAAATATTTCTAAAAGTTTTCATCAAATATTGAGCAGTTTTTGGTTTAAAATAGTTTGTTTTGCTTCAGATGAGTTTTCAGACAGTGTTCAAAGATTTGCTTAATTTTTTTTAGTTTGTCAGACATGAATTTCTGCTTACTCGCATTTAAAACCGACCGTTATTGTCTGGAGGAACTGAATAAAAATAGAAAGTATTTTAAATTTACAACTAAAGGAATTGTGGAAACAGAGGGAAAAACATAAGGAGTAAAGAATTATCCACAACCCAGCAGCAAATGGGCTTTCTCCTTCCTGAAAAAACAAAAAAACATATCACAACTACAGCAAAAACAGACCTCTTACAGGTCAAAAACAGTTTCCTCGCTGAAAATTTTTGTTTTTAACACTAAAAGTCCCAAGGAGCAATTGGTCTTACTACCTTTAAAACCCGAAGGGCAGAAAACCGGCTGGAAGACTTTAGCTAATCTCCTGAATCAACTGTGAACGACTGCTTTTCTTATGTAAATGAGGCAGATACTGGCGCACCATAGGTGGGGCTATCCTGAATCACTACAATGAAACTTGTTTTTTATATTGCCATCTTTGGTGAAAGATCCACGCACATGTTTTTTTTTTTTCCTTAAGATTTACTTTATAAAAATAATAGAAAAAGACATTTTTACACATATTTGCAAAGAATTCAAAAATGTCAGTGAATACATTTCAGCAATCACTCATAATCCTGGCACTGCCATGGTATCTCTCTTCTGCATTTGCTACATGTGTATCTGTAGCAGTCAACACATCGCAAACTGGCATGATTGTTCTTGCACTGGTGCCTGACCTGACACATGGCTCTTTTTCCAGGGCTGGGAGTGGAAGGCTGTTGCCGAAGCAATTCTTCTTTTTGTGCCTTCTTTGCATCCACATGAGAGTTAGCCAACTCTCTTGCAAGCTTCGCCAGGAAGTCCACCCATCTCTCCTGCCTCCCGATGCATGCTTGATACAGCACATGTGCATTCAGTGCTGCCATATCAATCATGTTATAGAACACAGCGACCGGCCAGCGCCGTGTTCCTCTGCGGACAGTGTACTCCCGCATCATCTGGTCTATCTCATCCACTCCACACTTTGTTGTGTTGCAAAGGGCGACGGTGTTTGGCTTCCTTTTGGTGGTATTCTCAGTCTGAACCACGCTGTGCATGCTGCTGAGAATGTAGACGGTCTTCTCCCTTTTGGGCGCCTACACCGTTAGCGTGGCACCAGTGGTTGAAAACAGCTAAATAAAATGCAAAGTTTTTATTTTCATAGCACTTTCACAAACAAATTAGAAACACATAAACAGAACCTGCCACAAACCTGAGTGGTGAATTCATCACGATCTGTCTGCCTAGCGGCGAGTCTTGTTGACTGAGCCGAGGATGGTGGTCTTCCGGCTAAGGAGATGTTGCGAAAGTGACTGCGATGTTGTCTGTGGGTAACATTTCTGCCCTTGTCTAGGAATGGTTCCATCAACGTCATCATAACATTTTCAGACACTCGCACTAAGAGTGCTTAACTAGCTAACACACTCCTTAGATGTTTTTAGACGGATGAGTCTGTGTCTTGTTTCGAACATTTAAATTCTTGTGCAAGCAGTTTTAGAAATCCCTAAATTAAAGGGCATTTGGCAAATCGTTCTAAATTTACAGACTTTTTAGGAACTTTCCTAATTTCTTTTTAATGATGTTAAAACACAAAATATTATTAGCAATAAAATTTAAAAAAAACAATGTTGTTTTTAATCACAAAAATTTATGATTTTACAAGTTTGCTTAAAGACCTATATTCCATCTTTAAGACTGCGTCCTGTCGACGGAGAACTTCTAATGAACCCTTGCCGCTTTGCAGAAACGATGTCCTCGAAAACCACACAGGTTTTTAGATTTTGGCTAAAAACGGCATAATCATCACTAAAAGACCACCGGGAAAGCTTTAAAAAATAGATCAAAAGATGGGAGTGGGTCTTTGAAAGAAATAACATATTGTGTTAAAACGAACACAGATTTCTTACGACAACCTTTTGATGAGATACATCTCAACATTCTAAGGCCATGAAACAAAAGACTGTGACTCATGCAAAGCGACTAAGTCAGCCTTTTTTTTCCCCCAAGTCTCGTGTGAGATTTGTTTGGACTGAACGGCAAACAAAAGTGCACTTTCCAGAAAAAGTGCTGATGCAGATAGACATTTCTGTACAGTGCTCCAGTTGCCTGACCTATCTGTGGAGCAGTCATTTCATCTTATTGCATATGTTCTTATCGCTACAACCATATAATGTGCACACCTGATTGCCACTGAGTAACAGTCTTCTGTGATTACAGTGTGTTCCTCTCCTTGGACGTGCAGACACACACCTGGCTGCTACCGAGTAATCACCTCCTGCGCGTTTCCTGGGGACTTGTGCGCACACACACATGCACACAGACACATGCACGGGCACACACTGAAGCATGCAGTGCCATTTTACCCAGAGGAATAATCTCTCCCTCAGCTGATGGTATTTAGAGCGAGTGAGTGAGTGAGTTTCCCATAACTGGATTACTGCGGCCACTCCTGCGACTGCAACGCGGGAGAGACAGCAGCTGCAGGACTGCAGAGATCTCAACATATAGGATAACAAACATCCGGGGGATGCGAGGCAACAGTGGTCACAAGCTGAACTGAGGTTCTGTGTAATGCACACAGCTTCCTTCATACCTTTTTTTTTTTTTTTTTTTTGCCCACCATGGTTAAAACTAACTGGTTCAGTCATATTTTAGGCTGCAGGCACTTCAAATCCAAAGAACTTTAGCCTCAATATCTGCAAAAGTCAGCAAATATGGACCCTGTGCAGCTCCAAGAGGGGATTTACTGAGCCAAACATAGTAGTAGGTGGTCAGAAATGACACAAAATACGCTTAAGCCTAGTTAAAGCGCATTTCTTACAGGTGGAGGTATTATTAGAGCTCAACAGGTAACCAAACAAAGGAAACTGCTTATCTGCTGCTTGTTTCTAGACCAACTCTGATGAAAATGGTGTTTTTAACAAGTTCTTTTAGCATTTTCCTAATGATGGTGGACATATGTAAAGAAAATGAGCATTTCTGATCTTTTATTTATTCAAATTGAATCAGGAGCAGATGAAAAATGCTGTTTGAAAAATTTGTTATGTAGAAAATATGCTGGGCTGGCCACATGCTCCTTGCTCCACTGATGCAGATCCATGTATGTCTTTGTTTTCCTCGTCAGAGCTGTCATCTGGCTCAGAACTGTACAGCTGGATAGCTCCAGCGTTGCTCGCCATTTCTTTTTAGCAACAGTAATGTTAGGTTGGGGGTTTGAAGGGCTGTAAGCTAGCAGGAGGGTGTGTAAACAGCTTGTAGTTATCGGTGATAGGAAGGGTGGGTGGTGTCGCTATGCGCCAGTGGTCCCGCCTACAACTTAGGGGTGAATTTCTGATGAATTGCTGCCGCTCTGCAGAAACTATGTCCCAGAAAATGACAGATTTTTTTTAGGGGGACTTAAAACAGCATAATCATTAAAAAAAACCATGGGGAGGAAACACATTGAAAATAGATCAGAAGATGATCGAATTGGGACTTTAATCATTACGAAATATATTATTAATATTATTTTTATACATTTATACATTGATTTTTGTCAGCAGGTACCACAATAGTCAGAAAAGGATCGTTTTTTGTAATATCAGGATCAAATTTTATAATAAAACATTTTTAATCCCAGGGGAAGCGGCTATGAAGCCTATTAGCCCAACATGCACTAGGATGCACGCTAGGATTTTTGGGATGTATTTGCTAAATTAAAGATAAAAAGAACTTGAAAAACAATTTTATGTTGCAAGCTCCATCACCAGAGAAACAGATCTCCATAATTAAGATTCATACTTGTTTGAGATGAGATTGGAACATTAGTGTTTATATAAACATGGACCCTGTGGTCTCACTTTTAATTAGAGGATGTCATCTTCAAAAGGGGAAAATTAAGTGGAAAAACTGAGAGACCTGGGAGTAAAAGATGTAAAAAGATAGTTTAGCAGGGTTTAAACAGAACTGTAGACTGATTTTTATCAGATTCTGAAATGTGGTCCTGCTCCTGATAAAGGCCATGCTGCATGTATGCAACAGTTATTATTGCTGGAAAAACTAGAGAATAACTTAATGTTATTTTACTTTGACATTTTAAAATTGAGATTAAATAAATTACATAAATAAGAAATAACATTTCTGTCTTCATGTCAGCAGTTGTAAATTCACGCAGGTATGGTCATACCTGTGTTGCATTTGCCCTCAGAGAGAAGCCCAAGCAGCCAGTTGTTTGTAAATTGAAGTAATTTCC
The DNA here is from genome assembly GCA_037389245.1 of Oryzias sinensis. Classification (NCBI taxonomy): domain Eukaryota; kingdom Metazoa; phylum Chordata; class Actinopteri; order Beloniformes; family Adrianichthyidae; genus Oryzias; species Oryzias sinensis. The sequence continues at coordinate 24,946,818 of CM074496.1, read as the reverse complement.
ATGATGCGTCCATTTTTTGAAAACCCCTCTGTTACATTGTAAGCCCATTGAAGTGCATGAACTGCAGGTGGGAATACATGCAGGCACTTTGGTATTTCCACACACATGGAGTTTTCTCACACAAACCCTTTGACCTCCTGGTCATTCCAATCATCACAGCAAACGGTTGAGGCTCTAGAAGACAGGATTGGTTGTGCAGTTAGACCTCTTTCTTATTTTTAGCACAAAAAGAGAAGCAGTGATATGGCTGAGAAAAAATAAATAAACCTCATAAAGTTGTGATGTAACCTGGAGGAAATAATACAGTATATGTGTGGGTATTGATTAATCTGCAAAAATATTAAAATTTTTGACCTTGCACTACATTGTACAGTCATTTCCTTTTATTCTTATGTATGGGCCTTCTTCACTAAACGTTATCTTTCTTGAAGTGCCCCTAAAAACCTCACTGAGAATCACTGAGATATGAAAAATACACAATTTCAATCAATAAGCTCACAAAAACATATAATGGGATGCAACTGAGGAAGGGGGAAGGGAGCGAAACAGCACGCTATGAGTGACACCCAGGGCTTCATGGATCAGGACGGTGGCTATGTCTTACTAAACAGCTCTAAGAATCAAATTCATTGACTTTGACTGGCTCCAACTGATGTGTAAGAGTCTAATGCAGCTGTGAAAACTATTAGTATTAAGTGTAGTTTTTCAGACACATATTAAATTATGGTAAAAAAAGAACTTAGAGTTTATAAATATAACTTTATTATAATATAATTTGGAATATGGGATTTAACCTTATTTATAATGCTTCACATTTTGTCGCAATTCTAAATATTTGGATAAATTTACCTTAATTTGACCGGATTTTACCAAAGATATTTCTAAGGCACAATAAAGTTTCCTTAAAGAGAAAAAAAGAATTAATAGAAAGATGATGAAATTTTGTCATATATAAGTGCATATATATATATATATATATTATATATATATATATATATATATTATATATATATATATATATATATATATATATATATATTTTTTTTTAAATCCTAATTTTTCGGAAGCAACATTGTTTCTTGTAATTTGCAATAGGCCTTGAGGCCAGTAATTAGTGAACAACATTGTATTTCTTTCACATTTGTTTGCACATCTGCAGCGCAAAATAAAGCTTTCTTGATTGTTCATTGGAGTAAAAACCATTCAAAAATACTTTGTGAAACTATTTTTCATTATGTTCTTATGTTAAAATGTGAGTTTAAAACACCAGTTTCCAACCAACTGGTTTAATGTCAGAAGATATTTTCATAGACAAGCCTTTAAAAGGCTGAAGTTGGCATCTGATTGTATTTTGTTTCTGCTTTTGCGATAAAGTCTATTTGTCTCCATGATGAAATTTCTTATGGCCTGATAGGAAAATTTGAGAAAACTCCAACAGTTTTTCACAAATCAGAAAGTGCGTGCCCTAATCTTCCTCTGCAATACAATCTTAGTTAGAGTTGTTTCATAGTTTTCTCACCTGACCCCCTTTAACCCCTGTGCTATCTTAGATGACCCCACCCTTACTTTGACGTCTTATTCCTACCATGACAAAGGTGGATAAAGGTGGAAAGATTTCATGTAATCCATGGACACCAGTGAAGATCACAAATCATTGAAGAAAAAGGTTCAGCACACTGTCTAGTGGGTCTAGATGACCCCACTCCCAATGTTAAAGTGCCTAGGATAGCACAAGGGTTACAAATAGAAATTCCAAAATCTGAGCAACTGGTATTAGCATTTAGTGAGTTTTCACGCACTAAATCAACAACTTTGTTTTATCCAATGATCATCCTCTGTAAATTATTTGCAGCTGATTTAAACTTTAAAGTTGCTTGCGGCCCAGGTCTCCCTTTAAAAAGAGATTGTATCTCAGTGGGTCTTCCTGGAAACATAAAAGATAAAATAAATACTAGATTTCATGTAAGACCCATTTTAATGTGATATATATCCCTTAACTTTTNAGTGGATGTGGTGACATATTGTCAGTGTTGAAAAGTGCCAGACCTCCTTGCTTACTGCCACTTCACATTACCTCTGAGGCTGATGGACACACAGACAGCAAGCATCCACAAACATGTGCACACAGGATACTGTAAGTGAGCAGAACAGACCCAGAAAAGACCAGATAAGCTGGTCAGGAAGGTCAGCTCTATCCTAGACTCTGTGAAAAAGGACGTTGACCAAACTCAGATTCATTATGGAGAGTAGCTCTCACCCATTAACAGTGTAAAACAACTGGACCAAGTGAGTGTGACGTCTCCAGCAAAAGGAAATCAATTCAGTTTAATTTTGTTGCGATATACTATAGATGTCTCCATAATGGAGCCAGACTTTGTTAGTAAGCAATGGTCGGTCTAAATTAACGTTTCTATGGCAACCACTCTCACCAATCAGGAGTGATCTTTTTTGATGTCCACACCTACCACTTGAAAGCGGGCAACACCAAAATCGGTTTTGAATGTTGGACACGGGGGCCAGCAGGTACTCACTTTTATGGAGGTATCTGATCGGTCAGTTTATAACTTGAATTACTTGCAATAAAGAAAAATAAATCCTGGAAAAAGAATTGGGTTTATTAAGAGCATGCTTAAAAAAGGTAGCAGAGCAAGAATGATTATTCTGACTGAGTCATAGCTGAGTATTTCGCTATAGAAATCTTGGTGATTTTGGTTTCTAGGAACCAGCAGGCACTTCCGGTTTGGAATGCCAGGTGGGAGGGGGCACTCAGTCCAGTTCCCATATACAGTCAATGCTCTCACCCACTGACTGGGAAGGTCCTTTCATCAAAGACTCAGGAAGGAGCATTACAGTGGGTAATTTATTCCAACTGCCATCAGACTGCACAACTCTTCTGCGTAAATAGGTCATCAATGTATTTCTTTATTTATCCATTTATTTATTTACTTATTTTTCATTTATTTGTTTTTCTCTTCTGCTGCTATGACCAGTGAATTTCTTGTCTATGACATTTATATAGTTTAATTCAATTCAACAATAACTGTGGGTGGAGCCACAAATTTTACATCCTTAGAACTTCAAAGTTAACTTTTTGTTTATGAAGTTATGTACGAGGAAGGAATTCGGAAACTAAAAAAAAACACGTCTTCCTGCTCTTGACATTTTAACAAACACTGTCAAATAGAAACCTGTTTTCACATTTATGTTTTATAAAAGGCTGAATCATAGTTTTATCTTACTCTCTGAGATCCTCAAAAGCATAAATCTCTTTGTTTTTGCTGGAACCACCCGCCCAAATTATCATTAATCAACAAGAAATGCAGTGAATCATTTTGAATGGTTTGAAAGAGTGTGGAAAAGAAGAGACGGGACTCAGTTCACCTCCATTTAAATTTGAAATGTATGCAAAACAAAATGGGCTTTCACTGTTGTGGAGGATGTTTGAGAAGAATACGTTTTTCTGAAAAGGTCGGTCTTAAATGGATGGTTGCAGCTTTGGTTTTACCGGCTCGACATACACTCAAACGGAATCTCAGCAGTTTCAGAGCTTTCAAAATAAACTTGTTAACATTTATGTCTGTGGGTGAGGGATACCTTTTAAATGCTGGAAGTCTCACCGGTCCTCTCAGCAGAGCATCGAGTTTGCAGCACAAATGACTCAAGTCTAAATTACATTTTTGCTTTTCACGTATGAGGGCAACAGGATCCAAGAGAGTGTTTGGGTTTTTAAACTGTCTTTTCTTTTTGATTAACAAATACATTTGGAAAGAAACATGTCATATATGTCTAGAATTCAGGTCATTTTTTTTAAATTTCCAAATGACCTCTTTTACTTTTTGAACATTTGGTAACGCTTTCTAATAACTTCCTTAATAAACTACTCATTAGATATTAACAAGCATTAGTAATGTGATATAAGCTGCTGATAAATGCACTAGTTAGAATTTTTTTAATAACTTACAAAAGACTTCCGAGTTTGAAATAAAATACTCATAAAGACATTAAAAGATTCCTTAAGAAACTACTTATACGATGACAAATATTAGTAATGTGGTACTAAGCTGCTCATGGAGACATTTATTAGCAGGTTTTAATTCATTATAAAATATTTATTAACACTTTAATTTAAAGTTCTACAAATGCCTTGTGAGTTAATAATAAATGTAAAAACTGTGACCTTGTTAATCGTTTATTGAGTGTTTTGCAGCCACAACAATCTAAAGTGTGGCCAAAAAGAGGTTCATCTTTAATAACCATTCGCTTGTAAGGGATTAACCCGTAACACCAGAATTTATTTACAGTTATGACAATTTTTTAACATGGTTGAAACTTTTTTCAATCACGTATTTTGTATTCAAGTAGATTCTAAATTAGGTCAAGATAGTTAATGTGACAAAAAAAAAAAAAAAACACCTGTTCGCATCTTCAGCATGAAAAGACACATTTATTTCCAAATTTTTCATTCTAATGACTGACAAAACTAATACGTACTAACAAACTAAAAGAACACATTATAAACACATAACTTTGTGCATTGAAAAATTGTAAAGAATTTTGCATTAGAAGAATTTTGGTTTCCTTCCTGCAGCTTCAGCACTAGTGTGTTGTGATGTTTATGGCGCACCTCATCACAGTCTTCATCAGTGCTGAAATAAAGAAATACATTTAAAAAAGCAGCAATTTTATCTTCTGAATGTGTTTTCACTGGTTTGTGATAAAGATCACAAACAAGCTGAAACTCTGCACAACCTGCTGGTTCAGGAGGAAATTATTCATCACTGATGAAGAATTGGTCACAGAGACATCTGTTTTCACTGTCTTCAGCTGGAGTGCTGGGCCATTTATCCTAACTACCACAATATTACTAAAATGACTATAAATAATCTGTGGGATAGCAGTTTCAAAAGAATTCATGCGCGAGTGATGAACGCCGATTAGATGTGGCGGAAAGCGTTTTGTTTTAGCCTGCAGTTGCACCAAACCCAAATTGTCAAATATCTTTAAAAATATTAATCACAAGTGCTCAACTGCTTTATAGTAGTAAATCAAGTCATGTAAATATTGTTTTATTGAAGTAATTTACCTTAGATTGGACAATTGTTAAAAGATTGTCAACAAAAAAGGGCAATCCAGGGCAAGATGGATAATGTCCGAATCTACAATTCCATAATCGAGTGCCCTAAAAATTTCTAAGAATGAATGAAAACTAGGGCTGCACGATACAAGGAAAATTTGCAACATTAGTGATCAGTATTGCAATGACCATTTAAGTTGCAATACATGAGCAAAAAGCAAAACAACCAAGAAAAGCATTTCTATTTCACTGAAACAGTTTAATTTAAAGAATAGTCAACATAACATCAATTGCACTCCAAATGGCCCACGTCTACACAGGAGGCGAGCATCTAAGATAAAAGGGCCCCATCTGATTGGTTAACAACGTGAAGGAGTCCATCCGATTGGTCAAATGCATTAAGGGATTTATTTGATTCATTTAATACTTCAAGCTACCTAAAATGGTTTTAGCACATTAAAAAAAAAACATTCATCCAAGTTTTCAACGTCTTAGCGACATGCCTATTGCACAGCTTTGTAACACGATAACGATAGATTTGCGATTTCTTGTGCAAAACCTTCAACAGTTTGAGTGTTTTGCAGCCTCCTAATGGTGAGCTTAACCCTTGTGCTATCCTAGGCACTTTACCATTGGGAGTTGGGTCATCTAGACCCACTAGACAAGTGCGCTGAACCTTTTTTCTTCAATGATTTGTGATCTTCACTGGTGTCCATGGATTACATGAAATTTTTCCACCTTTATCCACCTTTGTCATGGTAAGGATCAATGTAAGGGTGGGGTCAATGTAAGGGTGGGGTCATCTAAGATAACACAAGGGTTACACAACCACAAAGTATAGAATCTGAAAAGTAACTTTAACCAAAGCCAACAGTAATGTGGTATTAAGCTGATTAATTCCTTACAAGTTATTTATAAATGGTTTGTGAAGATGAACCCCTTTTTGGTCACACTTTAGATTGGGGGCTGTGATAAAACTAGCAGTTGTTTAATATTAAAACATTGTGTTTAAATTAAGTTTTAAACATTAATTTAGAATATGTTGTACATCCCAGTCTTACAGAATAATGACGTATTAAATTGTCTAATCTTTTTTCTTTCTAAACTAAATAAACTCAAACATTTACTGCGACTGTAGCCATGTCAGTAAAGCAAAAATATGAACACTGGATTCATGCTTTTCCAGGCCAAGGACTCTCACACACCTTCAGCCACCAAATGTGTTAACTCTCTAGATCACCTTCATTTCACAACCCACATGCATGCCACCAATCCTCAAACTGCTATTTTATGTTTTTCTTTGTTTTTGTTTTCTAACAGTGCATTAAGTTCTACGTTCTGATTGACTATAGACCTTGTCAATCTGTGTAGAAATTCTTGAAAAATAATTTGCACCTCTAATATAGAATTCAATATACATCCACTACTTCCACATAATGAACTTTTACAACATGTTTTTAAATGTCCTAATTTTTCTTCTTAAAAATCTATTGCTAAATCAATTATTTAATGATTTAGCAAAATCTCTCAACATTAGATTTCCAAAAATTGCCATAACACGGAAACAGCGTAAAGCGTAGCAAAGCCCGGGGTAATGACAGCCCATGCACAATATATGGGGGAAAGCAAATAATTTAGAGATTTCATTTAGAAGTATTGCTTTTGTTATTTCTGCAATGCTTAAAGAAGCTTGCATTGATGATTTCTTAATCTTTGTCAACAATGATGCTGTTGTTATTTGTCAGCATCAGTCACATTCCATCTTCAAAACATTTCAGATAAGTAAAGTCAAAAAACGCCTTTTTGTCATTGTTTAAACGAAGATTCCAGAATGTTTTAACAAATGTCACAAAGACTTTATTCTGTTCATAAAGATGCCAAAACACTAAATCACAACAGCATTCTTCCTCTTACATTTGTGTTGACAAGTTGGCTGCACGTGACAAGTCAATGAAAAAAAAATAGCAGAAGCAATAGAGTGAACCCGCTCTCTATGAGACCACCTGTAATGGGTGCCCATGGACTGACACCTTGTCGTGGTTGGGGGGCTTGCGTGTCTTGATGACCTGGATAGCTATGCTGGCTGGAGCTTTGTGCTCCTGGTAGGGTCTCCCATGCCAGACAGATTGAAGGGTAGAGACCAGACCAAGAGCAGTCCACTGGCCCTCCAGGTTGGGGGTTTGGCACAGGGCTAACCACCCGGTCCTATAAAACTAAGATGGTTACAGAAACAGCAACAAGATCAAAAACCACTCTAACGTGCAATGGGCCTCCAGAGTCACAACAAGAGACTTGTATGAATGACAATGGTAAAAGCCAAACCTTGGAAGCCACTGACAGGAGGATGGAAGTCTTGAGCACTAAAACCAAGACCAGATTAGGATTCTGGAATGTACGAACAATGTACCAAACAGGAAAATTGGCACAAGTGACATCAGAGATGCGTCGATATAATCTTCATATTTTAGGCGTTAGTGAAACCAGATGGATAGGATCCGGCAAAGTCATAACATCAACAGGAGAAACATTACTGTATTCAGGCAGAGAGGATAGTAAGCATCAAGAAGGAGTTGCCATCATTTTAAAGAAAGGAGTAGAGAAAAGTCTAATTGAATGGAAACCTGTCAACAGTAGATTGATTAAAATCAGGATGAGAGGGAGACATATGAACATGACCATAATTCAGTGCTACAGTCCTACCAATGACAGTGAGGAAGAAGCAAAGGACTCTTTCTATGAACAGCTAGATACAGAAGTTAAGCTCACACCAAGACATGATGTTTTGATCATCATGGGAGATTTGAATGCAAAAGTTGGAAAAGACAACAGTAACAACGAGAGAGCAATGGGCAAGCATGGATGTGGGACAATGAACGAGAATGGAGAAAGGCTGATTGACTTCTGCAATACCAACAATCTTGTAGTGGGGGGCACCTTGTTCCCACATCGTGATATCCACAAGCTGACATGGTACTCACCAAATGACAGAGACAAGAACCAAATAGACCATATGATGATCAACGGGATGTGGAGAAGGTCATTAATAGATGTTAGGGTCAAGCGGGGAGCAGATGTTGGAAGTGACCATCAACTTGTTACGGCAATGTTAAAACTGAAACTGAGGAAATCCCAAAAAATGGCCCATGCTCCAACAAAATTCAATGTTCAGAAATTACAAGACCCTCGGATAAGACGTAGTTTTGTTCTACAAGTCAAGAACAGATTCCAAGCACTTCAAGATTTGGACACAGAAGTCAGTGTTGACATGATCAACTCAACATATGAACAAATCAAGACTGCTTACCAGCAGAGCGCAAAAGAATGTCTTGGATTTAGAACCAAGAAAGGGTCAAAGGAATGGATTAAGCAGAAAACATGGAAGGCCATTGAAGATAGACGAAATCTTAAGAATCAGCTTCTTAACACCCATTCAGAGAGACTCCAAACAAAATACAAGCAGCAGTACAGAGAAGCCAATAAGACAGTAAAAAGGATGGTGCGTGCCGATCGCCGAGCATATATTGAGGAGCTTGCTGAGGAGGCAGAAAGAGCTACAACCCGAGGAGAACAAGGCCAGCTGTACAGAATTAGTCGACAAGTATGTGGAAAACACCACTCTACTGTCAGCTTACCAATTAAAGATAAACAGGGGAAGCTTCTCACAACAGAAGCAGAACAAGATACCCGCTGGGTTGAACATTTTCAAGACGTTTTGAACAGAGATCCACCAACAGAAGGAGCAGATATTCCAGAAGGAAAGACAGACCTAGACATCAACACAGACCCACCAACAAAGGAGGAAATTGTCTCAGTTATCAAGTCACTGAAAAGCAATAAAGCACCAGGTCACGACAATTTGAATGCTGAACTGTTCAAGACGGACACAGAAACAGCATCAAAAATATTGCAACCTTTTTTCAAAACCGTTTGGATATCAGCAAGCATACCAGAAGAATGGACTAAAGGTGTAATCATCAAAATTCCAAAGAAGGGCACACTCAGCGAATGTAACAACTGGCGTGGGATCACCCTTCTGTCCATCCCCAGCAAGACTATGGCCAAGATAATCATCAATAGGTTATCGGAAGCTGTGAATGCAATACTTAGGAAGGAACAAGCCGGTTTTAGAAAAGGGAGAAGATGCACGGAACAGATTTTTGCTCTGAGAAACATAACAGAACAGAGTGCTGAATGGCAGTAGCAGCTCTTCGTTAACTTTATAGACTTTGAAAAAGCATTTGACAGTGTGCACAGAGACAGCTTGTGGCGAATCTTGAGGGCTTATGGAGTACCGACCCACATGATAAAACTGATAAGAAGCTTCTATAACAACTATAGATGCTGTGTGGGAGGAAGTGACATCTGGTTTGAAGTGAAAACTGGAGTCCGTCAAGGATGTGTGATGTCAGCTCTCCTCTTCAACGTAGTGATAGACTGGGTGATGAGGCGCACGACTGAAGCAGGACCAACTGGCATCAGATGGACACTCTTCTCCACCCTCGAAGATCTCGACTTTGCTGACGATCTGGCACTGATCTCTCATATTCACCGACATATGCAAGACAAGACTGACCGGTTAAGCCGATTTGGATCCCAGGTTGGTCTCAAAATCAACCAAAGCAAGTCAGCGATTTTGACCTTGAATACTACGTCACAGCCCCCCATCAAGGTCAATGATCAGAATTTACCATTTACTGAAAGCTTTACTTACTTGGGTAGCATCATCACATCAGAAGGTGGAAGTAATAAGGACATACAGAACAGGATTAATAAAGCAAGGGTTGCATTCATAAGCATGAACAATATTTGGAAGACATCACAGTACAGCACTAAGACAAAACTGAAGCTCTACAGCAGCTGTGTTCTGTCAGTATTACTGTATGGAGCAGAGTGCTGGAGAATGACACAGCAGGACTTGACCAAACTTTCGACCTTCCACACCAAAAATTTAAGGAGGATATTAAGAATTTTCTGGCCCCAAAAGATCTCCAATGAAGATCTATTCCTCCGCAGCAATCAAGAAGACATGTCATCAATTATCCTCAAAAGACGCTGGACATGGATAGGACATGTACTCAGGAGTGAAGACCACACAATAATAAAGACAGCACTACATTGGACACCAGATGGAAAAAGAAAAAAAGGACGGCCGAAGATCACCTGGCGCCGAACAGTAGAAACCGAGCTGAAGGAATTTGGACACACCTGGGGAACCATCATCACCCTGGCCCGCGACCGTCAGAAGTGGAAAGATTTCGTTGCTGCCCTAAGCGTCTCAAGGCGTAAAAGGCAGTAAGAAGAAGAAGAATAGAGTGAAGCAGTGTTAGCAATCCCTCATTTTTGCCATGAACATGTGTGACATTTAAGAAAGCTTGAAAAAAAAAACAAAGTTCTGCCTTCATGGAGATGATTTACTGGTTTTAAGAGTGCTCCTTTAGCTTAGAACTGAGTTTTTGATCTAAAAGGGTTTGCTGGTGTCAATTCAAAAGTGAAAGCAGAAAACTATAAAAAATGTCATGTCATGTCATGTCATCTTCTTGACCGTTTATTCCCTTTCGGGGTCACGGGGTTGACGGAGCCTATCCCGGCCACTTGGGCGTAGGCAAGGGATGCCCTGGACTGGTCGCCAGTCTGTCGCAGGGTAGAATGTCCTCAATCATACATCCATTCACTCTCACACTCACACCTATGGACAATTTAGAGTTGCCAATTAACCTATGAAGCATGTTTTTGGACGGTGGGAGGAAGCCGGAGATCCCGGAGAAAACCCACGCATGCACTATAAAAAATGTTGGGGGGAAATAAAACAGAAAGTTGAGTTTAATTCATTGAAACAGCGGCTGAATAGCTCATTGGTTAAGTGCTGGACTGGCACATGAGAAATCAGCGTTTGATTCCCAGTGTGCAAAGGGAGCTTCATTCAATGTGGAGCCTTAGGCAAGACTAACTATGTATCCACAAGGATGCCCAAGTCCTGGTTCCCTGTTTCAGTCCCCAGCCCGGATAAAATACAGAAGGGCATCTAGCGTAAAAATCTCTACCAAAACCTTCCTGAATCAGTGAAAGCTGATTCCAAAAAGATTTAAAGGGGAAATATTTTGGATGCAAAAATGTAACTACAGATGACAGTTTTTATGTTTAAAAAAAAAACTGCTCAGTAAGTAGTTTGCATCAAACATGGCAGCTCTTTTACACTTTCAAATGGGCTTATAATGACTTCTCCAGGTACTTTAGAGAGAAATCCTGGGACGGGCTGTTGCACACATTCTGGCAGTGACTTACAGAATTGATCTGATGGAGGTAATAAAGCATCAAGTCTACGGTTGTCCTTCCTTCATTCTTTTCAGCCTCATGCAAAGCAGTCGCTAGTTCATCGCTGACGTCTGGGCTTGGCGCATTGCAGTAAGACACAGCTGGATGGCTGCTGATGTTGGCTGGCGCTGGGCTCAGTCCCTGAGGGGGTCATCAATCCTTTGGCACACAATGTGAAAGGCAGCTCCATGTCTAATCACAGGACTGTGGAGAACCCCGCCTCCTGCTGCAAGCTCCCACAACAAGGTGTAAGAACAGTCCCCCCCTCCTGTGGCACTGAGGCCAAAGGTTCCCCTTCACTGAGCAAGTGGCTCACTTCTCCCTCAGAGGGGGCAAGACTCCTCTGTGAACTGCAGAGCCCATGCTGATTGCTATGAGATGACACAAAAGGGCGGCTGGTCATGCTAGCAACAGGTGTCTGTCATTACCTGAAGCTTCAAAAGCACATGGTTGAGGCTTGAAACAGGTGCCTCTTTTTAAAAGTCAAAGCTTGTATTGAGATATAAATATTATGTACTCAGCACATAAAGGCCTAATTACCTGCCTTTATTACTCAAAAACATATTATAACATATTTCTATATTTTATGAAATGTTTTGAACAGATTACTTCTGTTAATGGAAACTGGTTGATTTTCTGAAGCTCTGGACCATCAAAGATGGAGAAAAAAAAGTCCTAAAGTACAGTTAGAAAATTGTTTTACATTTATTTTTGTAATATTATAATAACACAGATTTCTGCATAAATTGTGTAGGGTCTTCATATGAATTCTTTAGGAGTTTAATGTTTGATCAACACAAATTATGGAATGTACCATGGTGCACATTTACCACAGGGTCACAGACTGGACAATATGTTGGGAAGGGGGCAAAATGGACTTGCATTAAACCATCTGCAGCAAACATATGAGACCCCCAAAACATTTATCATGTACACAGCTTTCTTTTTACTTAAAAGAAATGTGCCTTGTGTAACCCTTTTGCTATTTTAGATGACCCCACCTTTACGTTGACGTGTTCTCTCTACCATGACAAAGGTGGATAAAGGTGGAAAGATTTCATATAATCCATGGACACCAGTGAAGATCACAATTCATTGAAGAAAAAAGGTTCAGAGCACTGTCTAGTGGGTCTAGATGACCCAACTCCCAATGTTAAAGTGCCTAGGATAGCACAAGGGTTACATGTGATGTTTTTCAGTCCATTTTGCTGCAGTTATCTGTGATTATTGTTTAAATGTAGCTTAGGGCTTGAATAAGTTCAGTACTGACTTAACGTCATCAAAGTTTTGGAATTTATCTAACCATACATCCATCTTCAGAACCCACTGAATGCCTTTTGGGGTCACAGGAGCCAACCAAGCAACTGTTGCGCTAAGGTGGGGTACTCCCAACAGGTCTTCTGGTATTTTTATTTTTTAACCCCACCCCTACTACAGAGTGACACAGTCTTTGTCATATTCATAATGACATCCATGTCATTATTCATAAATGACAGAAATTTGTCAGTGTGAATAATGACAAATTTTAGTTAAGTTTCAGTTTATCATATTTCTTAAAGGATTGAAAGTGTTTTTATCCAGGCAGACTAAAACAGTGTAACACTATGTTGCTCAGCAGGTAAATGTAGTTAACCTGAAAAATGATTTCCTCTGCATCTTGTTATAACCACTGACTACATGATGCATGGAAGTACATGGAATCAGTGAACAACCTGATATTACATGTGAGGAAGGTGCCCGGGGTGTGTCCATAGCCTGGAATTTCTAGAATCCTGCAGGCAGTGCCAGCTTGTTTACCAATCAGCCAATTTAAAACAATTTAAATGGAAAGTTGGATCCTTTAAAAAAGTATTAATATTATCGCGTCATCTTTTTTTTTTTTTTACTTGTCCTGTCCAACAGCTGGGAAGACAGATGAGAGCTGAAGGCCTCTTGTGTTGGACATATTTTACTTTAACAAGAGGGGTTGTTAATCTTCAGACAAACCAAAGGTATGTCTGAATAAACCCCTTTTTAAATTGAGGCCAAACTTTATTAATTTCAATCATGTTTGAAAATCTTGGGAGTTGGGAGTTGGGTCATCTAGACCCGCTTGACAGTGCGCTGAACATTTTTTCTTCAATGATTTGTGATCTTCACTGGTGTCCATGGATTACATGAAATCTTTCCACCTTTATCTACCTTTGTCATGGTAGGGAGAACACGTCAATGTAAGGGTGGGGTCATCTAAGATAGCACAAGGGTTACAGGCCCACTTTGATAAAAATTGTGTTTTTGGTGTTTTAACCATGTTCTTGTGAGATTTTCTGATGATGAACATATGTAAAGAAAAACAAGCTAAAAATTGCATCTCTGAGTACCGTAATTTCCGGTCTATAAAGCGCACCTGATTATAAGCCGCACGCATTACATTTTTAAAGGATAAACCATTTTGTACATACATAAGCGGCACCTGTCTATAAACCACATTGAAACGTGTTGTAGAATGAGGATGTGTATGTGCTGAAACCACTCGTGTGTTTAGGAAAGAGGAGGGAGCGCGTGCAGCGCAAGAGGGAGCGGGAGCGCACAGCAGAAGTGTGTTGGGGGTGCGTGTTTATGTTTGATATAGAGTGAAGGGGAACTGTGATAAAAGAAGGTTTCCCCCAGAAGAACGGTGAATGATTCTCTATTAACCAGTTCTGGAGGTTCTGTGTGTCCGATCAAATCTTCTTCATTTTCCGACCACCGTCAGAAAGAAAAAAAGGAATCGCAGGAAAGGTTCAACACATGATATATTTATAAAGAAAGACGGTACACAGAAAGAGCTTTCAAAGTCTCAATGAGCTTTTCTTTCCAAACAGTGCCGGTGATGCGGCAGTAACACGCCAGCAATATGGTATTAACAGCACTAACAGGACTGGTTAAAAAAACATACCGGTAAAAGTCACTGAGAGCAGCAGTAACTTATAGACGCTTCTGCCTATTTTCTTCCACAACAGTGACACACTGTAACACAGCACTAAGAGGCTGTTTTAAAAAACATAGACGTAAAAGTCACTGAGAGCTTTCTTCATCTTCTTTAACTTGAAATCTGCCTAATACGCATTTCTTCTTGCATTTTCCATGATGAGGGTCTGTTCGTGCTATTACTTCACAAAGCAGGAATTTACATTAAACTTGCGTCTTCCTCGACACATACACCGTATTCCCCCTGTTCAACACTTACCCTTTCTGCTCGAGCGCCCCTAGCGGCCGTTAGAAAGAAATGCAAAAAAAGAAAGAAAAAAATGCATAAATTAGGCGCATCATTGAATAAGCTGCAGGGTTTAAAGCGTGTGACAAAAGTAGCGGTTTATAATCTTGAAAATACGGTATTCCTTTGCTCAAATCGTTGCGAATCAGAAGCAGAGAAAAAAACAAGTCATTTGAAAAAACAATTATTTGTGACGTAGAAAATAAGCTGGCGGTCCACAAGCTTCCTGCCTTGCACCATTCTGATATATCCACTTGTAGACGACTAGATTCATTAAAATAGCTCAAAAGATGATTGGATTGGGCCTTTAAATTCAAAAACAGTTGTTTCTTTGCATTCTAGACAGTCTTCCTCTCTTGCTCTCCTTCTCATGCTTTGGCATGCTGTGGCCTCTGACCACCATCAGTGTCAGGGTTTATCCCTTGTGCTTTCCTAGGCACTGTAACGTTGGGAGTTGGGTCATCTAGACCCCACAAGACAGTGCTCTGAACCTTTTTTCTTCACTGATTTGTGATCTTCGCTGGTGTCCATGGATTACATGAAATCCTCTTCACCTTTATCCAGCTTTGTCATGGTAGGAATAACACGTCAAAGTAAGGGTGGGGTCATCTAAGATAGCACAAGGGTTATAGGTGCTTTTTTTTCAACTGGACACCCCCTCGGGTTCCTTACCCAATTAAGGAAAACCTTAATTGGGTAAGGAACCCAACTTGGGTTTTGACTAAGGTCAAAGCCCAAGTAAAAATTAAGTGCTGTCTTTGGCTTGGTGGAGAATCTCAATTTACTCACAGAGTTATCACAAAAGAATTAGCCCCAGGCACAGAGACATCTACAGCACCACTGTGAAAAAGAAGCTACATTCTGGCAATTTCCACTTGGAGACAAAGTCCAGGGAATGTGTCAAAATCTAGGTCTGTTGACTTTTTATCCCAGCAGGTTCAACAGGTCATTTGTGTGGGTTAAGTTGATGGCTCTCCAGCCTCAGACAGTCCTTGAAGGGTGGGATGAGGTTTTTGCTCAGCTGAGGAGCAAGGAGGTGGGGCAAAATTGCAGGGAGCAGTGCCAGGTGAGTCTGACTGATGCAGCTGTGGAGCCTTTTTAAGCTGTTTCTCTCTCTTTATCTGCTCAAAGGTAGCCAAACCACAGTCAGCAAGACAGTCCAATGCTGTTCACCAGCCACTCTAGAGCTCATTTGCAAAGCAATTCACTCTAAACAGTGTTTGTGCTTAGATTTTTGTGAGCCACGTTGACTTTGTACCTCTATATTTAAGCCTTTAAATGATGAATTGTTTCCCACTTTATTTAAGCAAAAAAAAAAAACCCACTATCAATTAAATAGAGCAAAAAAAATTTGTTAAAAATGCCAAAGATTGCTGTTTTAATTTACCTTATAAAACTTTATTTATTGAATACCCTCTGTTATTAGTCACAGTAAAATGGCATTTCATGTAAAAATTCCTAACTTGCAAACCCTTGTGGTCATTTAGTGAACTGCACCTAAACATAGTTCTTCTTGTTTTCCATCTTTGATGAAGAAGTTAATCATGAAAGTACATCTGCTAAACTCAAAGTTTTTATTCTTAAGTTTATGTCCTGAGACACCTTGCCCTTTTTTTCATTGAGTTAAAGTACCTGGAAGGTTGTCATTTGTGAAGCTATGTTCACATCGCCCTTGGCAATGTGCATGCAAGCGACCATTTTCAATGAAAAGTCCATGTAAACATGCATTTCAGGCTTCGGTGTTCAAAACTTTCGCATTCATGTGTCGCTATGAATATGTTTAAGACCGTTTTCAGGCCCTATGTACAAGTGTTTGAGAATTCATCATGAAGGAGAAATTCATCATTTTGGTTTGTGCCCGGCTGGAATTATATGCCACCAAACTTTTCCGATGTTGAAACAGAGCTGTGAAAGAAAAAGCCTTGAGCAAGATTTGCACTGCTTTGACATTTCACACCGAATATATTCCTACTATAGGTGGTGAACATGCACTAGTATCAGGTAGTGACAGTCCAGTGTGAACACCATAGCCTATACTAAACATGTGTCACATGCCCGGTGTTAATGTAGCAGAGAACTTACAAATGTACTGACTTCAGTCTTCTGAGTTTCATTATGTAGCAGGCTAGGTATTTAGTTATGAGACTAACTACTGTCATGACCTGAGAATTAAACAAGATAAACTGATTGGTCTAAATATGTGGTGCAGAGGTCGAGCTGCCAACCTCTGATTGAAGGATGGCAAGTTCAATTCTCGCTTTGACCAACGAGTCATAGAAACTGAAACCCACATTGCTCCTGTTGGCTACAGGTTGGCGCCAGTGTTCGGCAGCAGAGCTGCCATCAGTGTGTGAAAATGTGTGTGTGCATGGGTTTATGGGACATGTGTCGAAGTGTCCTTGGGCAAGACACTGAAACCCACCTTACCGCTGGTGGGATGTTGGCGCCAGTGTTCGGCAGTGGAACCGCCATCAGTGTGTGAATATGTGTGTGTGCATGGGTGAATGGGACTGTGACTGTAAAGTGCTTTGGGCCTTCAAATAAGGTAGAAAACACTATACAAACATACGCCGTTTACCATTTGTGTGTGTGGGTGAATGTGACTGCAAAGCACTTTAGGCTTTAAAGCAAAGTAGAAAAGCGGTAAAGCATGTGTCTCTCAACCACAATTACCTTGAAAGTGATAAAAGGGATTATGCTGAAAACATCCCCTCACATGTCAAATAAATAAAGGTTTTTTTTATAACATTTTTTGTTTCTGATACAGTGATCAATGCCAGAATCCTGACAGTTAAAAGAAAAGCCAGTATTAATAAACAACTTATGTGCAGCATCCACTTAATCTACAGATAAGATAAAAAACAGAGTGCTTAAATTTAGTTGATGGTGCTTAAAACAAGCAGGACAAAGACTCTTGGTTGTAATCCATTTTAATCCGCTAGGCAATTTAGCTATGATCTCAAGCATCTGATTTACTGTAATGTATACTGCTCATGTACTCAGTGCACACATGCACACAAAGACAAAGTCATTAGACATGTATTTATCTCCTTCTTCCCCATGCACCCGTCTCGTCCCCTCCCCCTCTGTGCTGCACCAACGCCGTGAATATGAATGAGGCCAGGCCAGAGCAGAGTCATGCATATCAATGTCCTCTAAATAAATGATGAACCAGATGTAGGGATAAAGAGGCAAGTTGTTTCCAGCAGTGTGGCCAAGAGTTGACTCCAGACAAATCTATATTTAGACAAAAACTTCACCGGTTCAGTTAGTTAATAGATTTACTTGAACCTCATGGCTCTTTAAAAGATAATACCACCTTCACCCAAGAGGTTTACCACTGATAATCACTGTTAATATTGGTGGCCATGTTAATGTAATAATCTTTTTTTACCCCATCAGCAAAAATGTATGATAAATAAATCAAGATATTTGGTCAATAAATAATTAAATACACAGATTTGAGGAGCTATATGTGCCCAAGGAGCTCCCAAATAAAATGTTGATAGCAAAATGTCGAAGGCTTCCACTCTCACAATGTTTAGTTGAATGACTCGTCAGATTGCATGGGAGCAGGTGCAAAGTATAAAGTGATTAAAGTTTTTAGGTTTCTTCAACTTATTCAACCTGTACTAGACCTCTTCACCTGCAGCACAAACCATCTAAACCAGAGCGCTTTAACAGAAGAGGATCAGGTGCTGCTGTTATTTTAAGGCCAGTGTTCCTTGGTCCTGCATCACCTGCTACAAGCTAAACATGATCCCCCGAAGCATGAATGATTTGAGTTCAGCCTCATTCATTAAACTCTCATGAGACGGTGCTGCAAAACCACAACCGGACAGCAAGTTTCAGCATGTTTTACCTGATCTGTATACACGGCTACCCACCGGAGCAGGTCTCGCTTAACACTGCGTACAACAACACTCGATCTGTGCAGCTGCTGATTAATTAATGGCCATTCTGTAAAGTGGAAGTAGATCAAGAGATAGCTGCAATGATCACCAGCGCTTCCTCCTGCATCACTGGATACTGCAGGGGTTTTATTTACATGTATGCGCTTACAAATACATGCATGTGTGAGGTGTCGGGTGACAGTGAAACAATAAGGAATGATGCGGCTAAGGCTCTGTCCTTGTGGCCTCATCCCTACTGAATCTGTGAGTGTGTGCATATGTGCGCGGATTGTTCCATCCCTCAAGTCCTTTGGACAGACCTCAATCTCATTAGGATGCCTCTGAACTTTCTAGAATGTCACGTCCCTCTTACCTGAAACCACTGGGCAATCACACTCTGAGGACACACACACTCCAGCTGCCTTCCAATTGATTTCAGTTAAGATCATGATTCACATCCCGATAAGTGCTGTTTATTTATTCATTTTTCGACTATCTCCAGGTTTTTTGTCCCGTAGTTTTACTTTTATCTGTCATTCTGGAGCGTGCTTTCTATTAAATCATATTGCCAAATGAAAGGTTTGAACAGGGTTGTGGCTTTTCAAATAAATGAAAAAAAAGGATGACACGATTAACAATTTCTGCATTTGCAAAGCCTTTCATTATCCCACCACACTTGAACTTGCCTTTTGAAATGGGTAAAACAAAGCTTTGGCCACTGCAATTCCCTTTTAGCTCTGGACTTAACTGAGAATACACACCACAATACACACACAAGAATGTACGGCTTGAGTGTAATATTTCAACAACTGAAATAAAGAATTGGCCTTTCAACACATTGTTCACCAGTCAGACATGTTTTAATGAAGCAGACCTGAAATAGGAACATTTATACAGTCATATATTTGCAAATGTATTAATTACATGTCATGAGGGAACAGCCACTCTGGTAGGTTTAATTTGCATGAGTTTTTAATTTTTTTTATTTTCTTTACCTCTGATTACTTTCTTTATTTGGGAAGTGTGAAAGCTCATTTGAACCCTGGTCTGCATGAGAGCGAGGGTCTCTGCAGGCTCCAGAGTGGTTTACTTAAGTGTGAATGCAGACCAAATTTTCATTGATTAAAGAGCAAGTGAACCAAATGCTATAAACGTTGTCAGCGGCGTGCACCAGGAATGGGGAATAAAAAGCGTCCCACTGCTGCTATCACAATAAATCACAATATTTTTTCTGTATGTAACCCTTGTGCTATCCTAGGCACTTTAACATTGGGAGTTGGGTCATCTAGACCCACTAGACAGTGCGCTGAACCTTTTTTCTTCAATGATTTGTGATCTTCACTGGTGTCCATGGATTACATGAAATCTTTCCACCTTTATCCACCTTTATCATGGTAGGGAGAACACGTAAATGTAAAGGTGGGGTCATCACCTGCTGCCTCCTGTCGGTGAGGAAAGTTGTGATCCACTGACAGGTGGGGAGAGGCACGGCGAGCTGGGACAGCTTGTGGTGGAGGAGCTCTGGGACGATGGTGTTAAATGCAGAGCTAAAGTCCACAAATAGAACCCGTGCGTAGGTGTCTGCAGAGTCCAGGTTGTGCAGGATGTAGTGGAGACCCATGTTGACTGCGTCATCCCCTGACCTGTTTGCTCTGTAGGCAAACTGCAGGGGGTATAGCAGAGGGTCAGTGATGACCTTCAGGTGGTTCAGCACCAGTCGTTCGAAGGATTTCATGACTACCGAGGTCAGGGTGACTGGTCTGTAGTCATTTAGTCCTGTGACTGGGGACTTCTTGGGGACTGGAATGATGGTGGAGAGTTTGAGACAAGCAGGTACCACACACATCTCCAGGGAGCTGTTGAAGATCCTGGTGAAGATGGGAGCTAGCTGGTCAGCACAGACTTTCAGGCAGGAGGGAGAGACTCCATCGGGTCCTGGAGCCTTCCTGATCTTCTGCTTCTGGAACTGTTGACGCACATCTCGTTCGCAGATCGTCAGTGCGGATGAGGGGGCAGGTGTGGGGGAGGTTGGGATTGCAGGTAGATCCTGTGTGATGGAAATGGTGGCTGAGGGGGAAGGTGATGTTCTTTCAAACCTTGAGTAGAAGTCGTTAAGATTAAGAAGTCGTTAAAATTGTTCAGAGCAACAGTTTACATGACTTTAGTTACTTTTAGTTTCTTCATAAATTTATGAATGTAAAACAAAACAAAAATTAAAAAATAGATCAGTTCAGAGATAAAACTAACAATTGCCCAATTACCCCAGCTCAATATGCAGAATTGGTACCTGTCCTCGTCAAGAGAGTGATTTGGAAAGCAAATCTATGTTCTTACTCTCAACATGGCCATGAGCTGGGGATTGGGAAGAGCTCAGATCACAGATATGGTGGAAAAGAAATTCCTTTGCATGCTGGCCTGAATGCCTCTGAAAAATTCTCTATAAACCTCCACAATCTGCTTCATCCCCACACATTCTGACAAGCCAAATTACTTTTTTTTTTTCCTGGTGTATTGTTAAACACATGTCTAACCTGGTGGAGACTCCACGGAAGAACCCAAACACCGGAGGGGTTAGTCACAACTGCCCTTACTGGTAGATAGGGCTCTTTGGGGGCATAAAATGGGGCACGAAGGTGGCTTACGCAAAATCAAAGATCATAGACCACTCGTAGAGCAAAATGATGCACATTGTTTTTTTTCTAATTCTGCAGGGGACAGGTCATAGCGGACACTTGTGCAGCATGAGGCACATTGTACAGATTTTTCACCTTTTCAACCCTCCTGAAACCTGTGCGCTGCACAAGGAGCCAGTTTGTGCAGTTCACATTATCACATTTTAAGCGCACCCCTTGCATGACTATTAGAAATGAGAAAGTTAGACAATCGGAGTGTATTTTGTGTGGGCAGCCCATGGTCACCACCATTTCACCTGCACACCCTGTGCAGCAGTTTGTTCATGGTCAGTAAGGATTCAGTGCATGCACCTTACTAACGACTACAGTAAGGACACCGTACGACAGAATCACCCGTACATCACAAATGCGTGCTTCTTCCCTTATCCTCATAAATACTTCAGCATACACTTACCAAATGCACAACAATTGTGAGCACATGCATACAGGATCAAACCACATACTGAACATTCTTGGTTTATAATTAACGTAAGGTCTGTCTTTGTTCAATGAGTAGTTGACTGTGTTGTGCAGAGAAAACACGTTACAGAAATTGTTCACTGCCTACTTCTTGACCTATTTTATTTGTCCCTTGCAGGTTTATCCTTTAGCTTGAATTTTTTAATACCCGTCATCTCCTTTCCTGTCTTACTTTTGTCTTTTCTGTTTCTCTTCCCTTTTTATTTACTGTTTCCGTTCTTCTCTCCTGGCTTAGGAGATATAAGGCCTGGTGACAGCTATCGGAACCTGAGGGATTAAAAGAAGCTATTTTAGTTTTTGTGGCTAGCACTACAGTATCTCACAGATATACACAAACATGCCACAGACATCCAGGTGATATAAGGTGAGGAGACAGAGCTATTTAAAGTTGGCGGGTGACTATATTCAAGACACATGCCTTCTAGGCGGGTAGAACAAGGTTGCAGCAAATACATACTCTTACACACAGTCTGTAGTGTCTTCAGATGAACATGGGCTTGTGTACTCACACATGTGCAAAGAGAGTGGTGTGACAGTGCTGCTATCACGCTGTTTCCACTCTGAGCTTTTTCACCATACTAGAAGTAAATTCCAAAAGAAGTACTTTCTCGGTGCCAACACCCTGTCAACATACAGATTCATAAGTCAAACTCAGTTCCTCTGGGCAAATGCATTGTCTGTGTGCCTCTGCTATGATTTTTATTTATTTATTTATTTATTTTTGACTTCTGCTTTCTGCTTGAAGCTTCAAAGTTTTGTATGACGTAAAGCTTATCATAAGCATCCTCATCAATTTCTGCATTTCCAAAAAAAAAAAAAAAAAAAAAATACAAATCTGTCAAGCTGTCTTCTGAAGAGCAACTAAACAAAATGGTGTAGATGAAAGGTTATGCACAATATTTTTCTCTTGCTTTTGTCTCATGACCAAAAAATTGTCATTAAGTCATTTTAATATTAAAAGTTCACCTTTTCTCCAAAAAAGGTTTTAAGCCACTTTTCCTCTGAAAAGTCTGACCTTGATGTGCTCATTTTTTATTAAAAGGGTCTATATCGTGCTAAATCAACTTTTTAAACTTTTAATTGCATTATAATGTTAATTCCTCACAAAATCAACAACCTCAAAGCTGTATTTTGATCCATTCATGCATTTCTGAGTATTCCTCTAAAATCCTGCGCTCTGAGCACCAGCCCCTCCCAATCCATGAAAATGAGTGGGTTCACAAATTGTGATGTAGATAAAACGAGGAACAGCAACTTCCAGGAAGAGTCTGCACTGACAGCACCACCTCCAGGCTAACACACAGACCCACTTCCTCCATGGAGTTAAGGGTGATCGGCTAAACGCTTTCCTTTCATCACCACAATATGTACCTTCATCTTTGCAAATGTTTGGATGTTGTTTGTTTTGCTGGGCGAAATGCAGACAAGCTGCCGAGGTCGGCTCTAGGTTGACGTCATGACATGTGACAATGAGTGAAATCTGGTGCCTCAGAGATCGAGTCGACTTAAAAAAAAATCATATTTCATTAAAAAAGTCATCCTTTAGTCTGCCAAAGATAATATATTTTCATATACATGTAATAAAATGGTTATGGTAGAACAGGGGTGGGATTAAATAAGTTCGCTTCCTTCCACTCCCTTTCAAATTATCCTAAATTTAATATGTCATTGTATGAATATACAACTGATGAATGTAATTTTTTGGTGAATTATTCTTATTTGATTGCTTAAAAATAAACCATTTCAAATAAAAAACATATATATATATATACACAGTTAAGACCAAACATTTGGACACATCTCATTCAAAAAGATTTTTATTTTCTTCACTATGAAAATTGTAAATTCACACAGAAGGCATCAAAACTAAGAATTAACACATGTGGAACTATATACATAACAAAGAAGTGTCAAACAACTGAAAATGTCATATTCTAGGTTCTTCAAAGTAGACACCTTTTGCTTTGATTACTGCTTTGCACACTCTTGGCATTCTCTTGATGAGCTTCAAGAGGTAGTCCCCTGAAATGGTCTTCCAACAGTCTTGAAGGAGTTCCCAGAGATGTTTAGCACTTGTTAGCCCTTTTGCCTTCACTCTGCGGTCCAGCTCACCCCAAATCATCTCGATTGGGTTCAGATCCGGTGATTGTGGAGGCCAGGTCATCTGGCGCAGCACCCCATCACTCTCCTTGGTCAAATAGCCCTTACAGCATGGAGGTGTGTTTGGGGTCAATAGCTGCGTTTACATGGGCAAAAGTAATCGGAAAGAATGCCTGATCGGAAGAAAAATGCGTCATGTAAACACGCCGTTCGGAATAGTCTGCCCCGATCAGACTCGTTCGGATCAGAATTTCTTTCCGATGAAGATAGGTGGGTTATGCCGATTGTTTATCCGATCGTGTTGCATGCAAACGGTTCATTCCAATTGTGTGTCACTACTGTTCTGGTTTACGTCATGCATAGACGGTGCGGTGCTCCAGAGAAAGCTTTGGAGCGCATACTGGACTGTGTGATTTTTTTTTATGATTCCACATGTAACATCAGTGTCAATCTACAATTTTCATAGTCATGAAAATAAAGAAAACTCTTTGAATGAGAAGTCTGTAACAGACAGACAGACAGACAGACAGACAGACATGGATATAGATTTCTATAGTTTAAAAGCATCATATAGGTCCTTTAACATCTGCATTCTTGTTTGAAATCCTAAATAATCCTCAAGAGTATCATGTTTAAAAAAATTCTAGACTTTTTTAATTGTAGCTTTTTCCCTAAGCTGACGACGAATAAGATCTGCGTGTAAGGGGCGTCCAATTAAAAAAAAAAGAAACTCAAACAAGGCCTGAGTGTCAGGTGTGGCTGCCTGGCAGCTGTGCGTTTTTAACGGCAATGTTTCCCCGAGTTCAACGCAGCTCCTGCAGTAGATGGTGAACCTCACCGTACTGGGAGAGTCCCTGAATGATCTAATGAACCCAAGCACATAGACAAGATTACCAACGCTTTTGTAGAAGTCTTCAAAATAAGAAAACCTGATCTGACATTATGTGTGTCTTTCGTGCATTGACTGTATATGAGATATATAGTCAATTTTTCCATCAAGTGATGAGGCTTAAAACGTTTGACAGTAGCTCCTTCCAAATGGAATGGGAGTGTAAGATTTATCCCTTGTGCTTTCCTAGGCACTTTGACATTGGGAGTTGGGTCATCTAGACCCCACAAGACAGTGCGCTGAACTTTTTTCTTCAATGATTTATGATCTGCACTGGTTTTCATGGATTACGTAAAATCCTCTCCACCTTTATCGACCTTTGTCATGGTAGGGAGAACACGTCAATAGTCATCCTGACCCTATAGGATAGCACAAGGGTTACAAACACTTTTGGAGAGGTGTCAGCCATAAAATATGATGCACATCAAAAGAGAGGTGGTGGTTATAAATGTGATTTGGTGTGAATGCAGGTTTAAAAGTGCTGGTTTGAAACGGAGTTGGGGCTATATTTGCAGCACATAAGAATACATTATGCAGATCACAAGGTCTGAGTTTATCAGTCTAATGCTGGTATGCTCTGCTGGTAGTCTTGCTGGCAGCAAGACGAAAATGTACAGGATGTAAATGACTGTCAGCTTGTTGGCCTGTACTGTGTTTTTTTTAAACCATTTCTCTATTTATGTCTCTTCGTCTGATTTTATTATCAGATATCAGTTGCAAGTGGAAGAACTCACTGCTCATGATCTTTTTGTATTTTATCCTTATCAGCCCTGTAAAGTTGACATGACCTCAAGCTACAGATTGGATCTAAATCTTAAACGTGAAACTGGTCTGACTTTTAGAAATAATTATGTCATTGAGAAAAAAAATGACTTTTTTTACACAATTAAGAAATATGTAATTTTAAACAATCAAGAGGTGAAGGTGTTTCCTATACTTGGATTGTGCTTGGAGGATAGTTTAATCTTTTATTTTGTTATTTATATAATGAACAGCAAATGTATTCATTCCCTCAATTTTACATTTGATTTTAATCCTGCTTGCACCTTCTTTCCCACTGAAAGTCTTACCCTTAATCTCTGTGACCAACATGAACTGTCAATGCACTCCACCACTGGTTGCTAGGCGCTTACTTCAGAGCAGAGCCACAGGACTTGCTATGGCAACCGGTCTAAAGAAATCTGTCAAAAAGTGTTCCTTTACCTGCAAGATAATACAAAAAACATTCATTAAGCTGTGTTCAAGAAACCAGATTGTAACATTGTCATTGGTGCAATAAATACAGTGACTTCACAGGTCAGTGAGGATCACGAAATATTTGGACACCTGATAAGTTAAGTGAAAAAACAACAAGGCAAATGCTGGGCACTCATCCCCAGGATGCTAGTGTCGGTGAATCTGCTTAGCAGAGACCTTGAACTGAATGAATATCATACCATTTTCTAGTTTTTTCTTTTAAATCGAAATGGTTTATTTTAAGCAATCAAAGCAAGAATAATGAACAAAACAATACAATCAGCATTCATACAAAGACGTATCAAATTTAGGATAATTAGACATTAAATCAAAGATTGATTGAAAGGGAGTGAAAGGAAGCAAATTTATATAATCCCACCCCTATTGTACCAAAACCATTTTTATTACATGATTTATCATTATCCGGTTCAGTAGTTATTATTTAAAATGAAGAAAGTGCCCATTTAAGTAAAATTGTTTTTGCAGATAATTTGTTGGAGTGGATGTACAAAAAATATATATATACAAATGCAAATATAATGGAAATTTTAAACTTGACAATTTTCTTGACTCTTGTGAGATTTCATAGTGATTTAGTCCAGTTAGTGTGAAGACCAAATCAATGGAAAATGCAAAAGTTTTCTCTGGTGTTGACCAATTTGAACTAAGTCTACTAAAAACCCAGGGCCAAAGGTGCCCTTAATCAATACAGAGACATCTAAAGACCTGCAGAACCAAAAGATCTCACTTCATCATGTTTAGTCTATGATTGTCCTCAGCTTACCATTTGATGTTGGTATTTAGCATTTTTATTCTTTACTGACCCACTTTAATCATTCTCCAATTACAGGCCCAACTTTAAACTTGTTCTTAAAAAATCTTTCACAAAACATGACAATGGCAGAACTGCAGTTAGATGTTATTGTTGTGTTCCGATTTTTCTATGATTGTAGCCTTCATGGAGAACTTAATCTACAATGTGCTTTTTACTTTTAAGAATTTAAATTGTGAAAGCAGTCAAAGACCCTGGAACATTAAAGCAGTTTATTGTTCCATTAAATATGGAAAAAAAATTCACCAAGTGAATTTGTTAAAAACACGCAAAATTTAATCAGATTAGATTTTGGAGCTTCTATGAGACTGGAGGCAAAAAAAGCAAAACACAAACGATTTAACACATTAATATATAACTATAATCCAAATACTTTTTTTCTGAACTAAGTGACAATTTCAAACAGTAAATGCACTAAACAGAAATGTGACCAAACTAATTCAGAATACAGGTGACAAGACAGAGGATCTGAACACGACTTGAACTAAGCTTCAAAATACATTTTGGGGGACTGAGTACATAAAAACAGCCGGAACAATTGTGACTCGAGGAAGAGAAATTTAAACAATCTTAGTAGGAGTTAAAATAAAAAAATAAAAAAACACCAAAGAAGTTGAAATGGAAAGCACCATATCGCTAAATATATTTCAACATGAGAAGAATCTTTGCAAATACATCATTATAGCTACCTAATGAGCTCAGTGGCCTGTTGGTCAAGTGTCTGCTCTGAGACTGGTATATTGTGAGTTCAAATCCAGGCTAAGTCTTACCAAAGCCCCTCAGGCTGAATCTAAATTGTTTCCTCTGGCTACACCCAATTTTTCCATCTGTAGGGGTATTTGAAGCTGTTGTGGGGACCTAAAGAGCAGTTTTTTAAAAGTAGAAGCCGCAGTGACTAGCTATCCATCCGCCAGTAGGGTT
>CM074496.1:24781185-24899490 GCA_037389245.1 Oryzias sinensis | reverse complement strand
AAAAGGGGTTTATTCAGACATACCTCTGGTTTGTCAGAAGATTCATAACCCCTGTTGTAAAAGTAAAATATGTCCAACACAAGAGGCCTTCAGCTCTCATCTGTTTGCCCAGCTGTTGGACAGGACAAGTAAAAAAAAAAAAGATTTATGTAAAGCAGGGGTCTCAAACTTGCGGTCCGCGGGTTATTTGCAGCCCCCAAGATGATATTTTGCGGCGTTTGTATGAATGACACTTTTTCAGTGTTGTGCGCAGAGCTGACGAACCAACCAATCACAATGGGGTATATGACTCTTGGGGCGTGGCATTGACCGGGCTTGAAAGCAGGAGAACATTTAAAGCAAGAAACCTGACAGCCTCCTCCCCGGACCACATTTAGGACTTTCTTACTTTCCTATTTAGAACGTATTTATTCGTATTTAATTTTCTAAATACATGCAGTCCGTGCTGAACGTGTTTCTGGGTCGCACGGACCCGGAGGAAGGTTAAGGTTATGGTTACAGTCACGTGTTGCGGCGTCTTAACCCCAACGAAACGCTTCTCGTGCGCGACATAATAAATACTTGATGCCACTGTTGCACATAGCTTGATGGCAGTATGCAGTACACTGTTCCCCACGATAGGTGAAGTCTCTAAAGTTGGATTCTAGATGTTTAAATGCTGTAAAAAATCGTCACCAGACTTTACTTTTCTGAGACAGACAGTAATATGATCACAGTCTTGTTTAAACTCTCAAAGTTCAAACTTTCCAAAGCCAAGATTATATAAAAAAAAACAAATATCTTAACACAATCAAAAACAGGCTGTGTTGGACTCATTCTTTAATGGAGACACGGCACAAAGATTGACTATGAACCAATCAGGATGCAGAACACAGAAAAGCAGCTTTGCATTAACTTGCCACACTTTACAGCTTAGTGTTGCACATCGGTGCAAAAAGCAGTTTTTGTCCATGTCACAATCTGTTGACATTACAGTAATTAAATGGTTGAAAGAGTTAGGGTAGTTTGCAAAGCGTGTGTTATTTCCTGTTGCTGGCGACAGTTCTGGTGATAAAGGGTGAAAAATAGAGGATTTCAATTTCTGCACTGCATACTGCGCATAAAGTTTAAAGCAGGGGTCTCAAACTCGCGGCCCGCGGGCTATTTGCGGCCCCCAAGAGGATATTTTGCGGCCCCCGCCTCAATATGAAAGTCTAACGTGAATGCGGCCCGCCAGTCTGTGTGAATGACACCTTTTCAGTGTTCGCAGCGCTGACAACTAACCAATCACAGTGGGGTATATGACTCTTGGGGGCGGGACATTTACCGGGCTTGAAAGCAGGAAAACATTTAAGACAAGAAACCTGACAGCCCCCTCCCCGGACCACATTAAGGAGTTCCTTACTTTCCTTATTAGAACGTATTTATTCGCTCGTAATTTTCTAGATCCATGCAGCGGTTCCTGAACTTCTTTCTGGGTCGCGTAGACACGACGGAGGGTTATGGTTACGGTTAGGCGCGCGGCGGCGTTCAACGCGACCAAACGGGTCTCTCCGCTCCCACAGGAGAGTCGGGTCGCTGCGCAGAAAAATGTCCCACACCTACATGCGTGACACCTAACGGGGCTCTAAAATTAAACACGTGCGAGAAACAACACTATTTAGTCTCAGACACACTGAAAATACGTGTGACGTGTGAAAATGCAACGGTAGACGTGTTTGAGATGAAACAGCGCTAAAGGTCATAAGATAAAAAAATCCAAAAATGGTTACTGAATTTTATTTCTCCTTTACTGATTTGTGGTTTAAAGAGTAAACTTAATAAAAAATAAAAATAAAAAAAACATTCAACACGGACTCAGAATTGGGAGCACATCCTCTCTGACTTCTCCACCTTCAATTTCAATAAGTCCAGTCCAGATTTAGTAAAAATCATCTTCAACCACACTTAGGGTCTCAGCTGTTTGGGAGGAAGTGCTGCCAAGTGTCCATCAGTGAGAAGAAGACAAGAGAAGCCGTGATCAGAAGAACCATTGATGGATTTACAGACCTGTAGAATTTAAGTCTTCTTTAGTGTTTAATAGTTAGAATTCAACAGTGTTAACTGAACTGTGTTAAAAAGGATGTTTGAATGAGAAAACAGCAGATATAGAAGAATAAATAAACAGAAATGTATTACTGATTTATTTACTTATTGATTTTTTTATTTACGTATTTTATTGAGAGTTTTATAAGTAAATTTTGTGCAGAAAACAGTTAATAATAGAATATAGTATATGTTCCATACAAATTTATTGGCTCTCAGACACTCACTAGTTGCGTGTGTGTGTTGAAGTTGCGGCCCTCCCTCAGTTGGACCCTGCCTTCAGTGGCCCCCAGGTAAATTGAGTTTGAGACCACTGGTTTAAAGGATCTAACGTTGTTCTTCTCAGTTAGTCCTTATTTTTCCACCATCATCCATCTAGTTATTTTTTTACCCAGAGTGAGGACCTTTGCCTTCCGGAATCCTTTTATTTAGGACTTTTTCCTAACAGAGAATGAGGATAAGGGCAGGGATGCCCAGTTTAACTTAGTCTGTTTAGTTTAGTTTAGCCAATACCTATCGAATTCTATGACTTCATGTTCTTTATGATGTCATGTTTATTATACTGTACAAGTACTGGTATGAAACACATTGTTGTGATATTTGGCTATATACGGTACATAAAATTGAAATTAATTTAAACAAACAATGCAATCCAATAAAGTCTATGCTTTGATAAGTAAAGTATGTCTACAAAATAAAAAATAAAAATACTTTTTTTTTGGTTGACAGTCATCCATTGTTGGAGGTTCAGAGACCTCATAAAGTATTGATGCTGATGTAAATTTTTACAGCAGGTTGTTCCAATGCTTGTGAGGACTGGATTACAGCCCCCCACATCTCCACGATCAGGTGTTTGAAATCTGAATGTATGGACTCTTGTATACTTTGTAGGTATAAAACTACCCAAACTTATATAGAACAGCAATTTTCTTATGTAAAGTTGAGATAGAAAAAAAAATAAAACATGCAAATCTACAGTACATTTACCTAAAAATGAAAACTAAAACATGTTGTTGTGTTATCATAGATACAATAGGCTGAGTAATTAAAATCAGACAAACTTGCTATTCAGTAGCCTATATTAATTTTGCTCATCTAACATTCATAGGTTTGTTATTTGTTTTAGTTTTTATAAGGTGGTGATGGAGCGTGGAGCCTCACTAATCATACTTTAGAAAGCACTGAGCAGAATTTAATGGGCCCACAGAGACAATGAGGAAGGAAGATGTGTCAAGGAGGCAGGCCATTGGAGTCTTTATTATGTGCAGTAAATTTTCCCATTTACAAACAGCATGTGCGTGCCATATTTTTATAAAATACATCCTGGGCTAGATCAAAAAAGGCAGAAATCTTAAAGAATGGCGCTTGAATGGTCTTTGATCACACATGACCATGCATTACTTCATGACTGCATGCATCCAGAGAAAGAACTGCTCCATTAACATTGAACTGTCTGAATAAGCTTGTGTGCAATATTTACACGAGGAAACTTAAGTGAAAACAACTTGAAAACTCGAGTAGTGGCAACAAGAAGAAAAAGGTGGATTTGTTTTCCTTTCGGTTCTTTCACTTCAGAAAAAAATTAGCTGTTGGACCAATAAGCTGAAGACATGGGGATGGTTTGTGTATGAAGTTGAAATAGAACTGTTTTATGGTAAGGAGGGTAGTTCCTGCAGGCCAGCTGCATGTTTCCTTTATTTTATGGGATTTTTTAAAAACACATCCTTTCAACTTCAGTATTCGGTTGTAGAAAGTTTAACAGAGCTAAGCAGACGGAACTACATTCCATTTTTCCGCACAAAAGCTTGTTGGTTTGTTGGCCTTTTAGCACTATAAGGATATTGCTTATTGCATTTCAGAGCCCACTGGGGCAGAGGGAAGGTTGAATTAGGGATTGGATGAAATAGCTTGTGACATGCTCACATTTAGTAGAGTAACAGTAGCCCCTGCATCCGCTTCTGTTGGCTCTGCCCTACTGCTGGAAAAGGTCAGCAGAAATGTTGGTTGGTTTGTTCATTTGCCTCCTTTTAGTTTTATTTACTCTGCAGTTTCTTTACTCTGGGTCACACAATTGCTTGATTATTAAAGGACCTCCCATTTTTTGTTCTAAGTTGAGTGTTTTTTTCTTTGCCAGAGAACATCCCATGGCTAGAAATCTCCACAAAGGTCTGCCTTGACTCTTGCTAAAGGGCTCCCCCTTTTTAGCATGACACTTTTAACCCTTGTGATGACCTTAGATGACCCCACCCTTACTTTGACGTGTTCTCCCTACCATGATAAAGGTGGAAAGATTTCATCTAATCCATGGACACCAGTGAAGGTCATAAATCATTGAAGAAAAAAGGTTCAGAGCACTGTCTAGTGGGTCTAAATGACCCAACTCCCAATGTTAAAGTGCCTAGGATAGCTGGGTTACACAGCTGGTATTTGCTATAACAGAGCTTTATTCTAAGGGATGGGATTATATTAATTTGCTTCTTCCCACTCCTTTTCAAGCAATTGATCAAATTCTATTTGACATTTATTGTTTTTGAAAGATTCAATGTGGGATTTTTGTATGTGCAAATATTTTTACTTATGATTAGGTGCAATTATGTCGATAACATACAAACATTTTATTTTATTCTTTTTGAATACATTTATAGTTTAAAGATTTGAGAGATCTACATATATTTTATTTTTTAGGTCTTTTTTTCTTTTTTAAATGCTGATCAATCAATCAATCAAATCCCACAGTGTCTGTGTAGACAATTATTATTGCCTCCAGAAGATCCAGATTCACTTTTTCTACTCTCAAAGTCTCAGTTTTCTGCCTCTTGAAAACCCTAAAACTGTGTTTTTGTTGTTTTAAACATGTACTTGGGGAAAGTTCTCAGCAACGGGGTGGGCAAAGGGTGTGGGGTTGCTCTACATCTTAGGTTCCCCCCATAACTCAGAGGTGAATTTCTAATGCACTACTGACACTTTGCAGAAACTGTGCTCTGGATTCAAAATGATTTGATAAAGAATTGCACCATTTAGCATTTCTAACTAGCTCTTTCTTCACATCTCAAGCCTTTTCCTTTCCAAATATCAAGTTGTGTAATTAAGCAAGGATCAAAGCACCATCTCATTTCAGAATATTAATCAACTGAGATGACAAATGCTTCAAAAAAACAATCTAAACATCAGGTCCAGGTCAACATGTTCACTGCCAACCCTTAACTGCGCATCACACAGGGAACACGCCTGCCAAACATCTTTGCCACCAGCTGTCTTTCTGAAAAAGAGTTCGTTGGCCGGAGATGAACGCACAAACTCAACTGCTCGAACAATCTGCTCCAAAGTCTCATTGAGGGAATTGCACAGTGTCTGATATCGAGCTCCGGGGCTAAGATCAGCCATCTGTGCTTTCAATGACTTTGTGTGTTTAATACAACATAATTCCTCACATTGAAACTAAGCTTGTTTGGCTTGTTTGTTGAAGAGTGGCTCTTCTGAAGATTTATGTAAAATAGGCTTTTTGAGCCTCCATAAATGTAAATAAATGTTAAGAAGATACATTCTAAAATCTGTAGTGAATTCTTAGATTTATTACAGTAACTACTGTTTGCTGTAACACACTAGATAGGTAATACTAACTACTTTTTGTAACACAGTGGTCCCTGGCTATATTGCAATTCAACCCTTGCAGTCTCAATGTTTCGCTTATTTATTTTATTTTTTAACATTGCCTTGTGCTCTGTGTCCTGATTGGCCTGTAGACTGTTGTTAATCAAAATCTTCCTGCCATGTATCCTGAGCGTGCAGTTTGCTATATTTACTTAAATCGTTGCTCATGAGTAGATCTTTGTTTTCAAAAAGTGTGAAAATCATAATGTTTTTCTGTATAAAGTGTGTAGTGCTGTGTTTTACACCCTTAAAACATCTAGCTTTAATTTTAAAAACAAAGATGACTATTTGAATAATTTAATTTGTCATGAGTTGTTGTTAGAACGTAACTCCTGTGATGAGAGGGTTGTATTGAATGCATAATTTTGATTTTCTAAGGGGTCCATTGTTTGCTTTTGTTTTTTTCTGTTCTTGCCGTTTTCATTCCAATTATAGAATTTTATTGTCTTTTTACCGCTAAAAATTACAGTGTCAATTGACATCACTATACAGATTTTAAAAACAATTCTTCCTTATTATTTTTTTTTTTAATGATTAAGATTCCAAAACTTGTTTCTAAAGGTGCATCACCACCTTTGCAATCATACAGGACCTTGTACTCCCTTTGTTTTTTAATGTATTACTCTTTTCCTATGATAACAAGATCCTGCTGCATCATGCAATGAAACATTGAAACTAAGGAGAGGATTTGTCGTTGACTGTCTTGGTTGAACCATCAGTTCGATTCGTGAATTGTGTGTGGGTAGGGGGTCATGCAGAGATAAAGAGTTGTTGGAGGGGAGGAACCCAAGGTAATAAAGGGAGGGAACTCAGTGTATGAAATTGGACTCAAAGCTTTACAAGCCCCATGAGAGAAAAGATGACAGGAACAGATGGAATAGAAGATCTTAAATACGATTAGGCAGGAGCTCCTGTTGAAGATGAATAAAACCTATTTCCTTGCTGAACTCTATTGAATGCATCTGGAAAGAAGGTTTTGTTCCATAAAAGGTCAACAGAGGACAAAGCATTCATATAACAGCTCATTCAAGCAGGTTAAAACTATATCTCTCTAGGACCAGAATATGAACTGAAAGAAGTAAACTTTGCATTGAAGGTCATAGAGAGAGCACCAGTTTTATGATCACTCAACACTGATGGCAAGCTAACAAGGATTTTGTGAGATTCAGTTTCTAAAGAAAAACAACAACAACACAAATAATCAAAAACATAAATTTACCTTTGAAGAAAATGTAGCAGAAAATCCAGAACAGGTTTTTTTTTAATCTTCTGCCCTTGATTCACAACAAGAAAGAGAAACTCAGAAATGCAATTACGAATTTATAAGTACATGATATACATGATAAAAAAATCAACAAAAACATAATTTTCATAGAAGTGGGTTTTTAAGACAGACCTCATCCACCCCTGCTGCCTTGTCTCCAAGAATCCCCCAAAAGTTTTTTTTTTTTTTCAAACACCTCAGTGATTTCAGCTTAGGTGATGGTCTGGCTCACTCCTGCGTCCTCAACCTCATATTCCTCAAAAGAGAGCATGTTTGTGGAGTTCTTCAAAGTATCACTTTTTGACAGCTTCCTAAGTCAAGGTCAGCTGCTTACCACCCAGATTTTGGAGTTAAGAAAGTGCTGGCAGAGAACTGATCTGCACTCCTGAGGTGCCAAATGATTTTCCAAAATGCCTCTAGTCCTTATTTCTTTCCAAACTCCTCCCATATCTAAGTTTTGGCTTCCATCATTAAAAAGTATTACATTTCTTACAGTAGATCTTAAATCTCAAAAACAACATTTAGTACCTTTAGTACCAAATACGCTTCAGACTTATGCTTAAAGTCTCATAGCAAACTACCAAATTGTTAAAATTTACAATAAAATAGACCAAATTTGTCAAATATGTGTTTATTTTATGCATGGAGTATCCAGTCAAAAAAACAAAACAAACAACCTTCATTAACGCACAAAAAAGGTTTTAGTTACAATTTGTTAGAATGCAACAATACTGAAACTGATCAAACAAAGTTTGACAAAATCAATTCTTCAATGTTCCATTTGGGATTTTTGTTCCACACAATGCAAAATTCTTCATTCCACTAAATTCTTTTAAATGATACAACAGCCTTAGAGAAACGGGTTTGAACATTTTGTTAAAAATACTCTGAGAAGGAAGCCAATTCTACTATTGATGAATTATGAAAATAGATCCAACATTAAAACATTTCTGATTCTAGTATGATTAAAGCTGAGTTGTGCATTGTGATACAATAAAAAAAAATGTGGGAGACATTTTCTGCTCTACTACTAAGACAAGGGAGCTGTGTCATCCCAAAAAAAGATTAAACACATTTTTCCTTATTCATAAAGCCTTAATATTCAATCCACTGACAAAAACTATATAATTTGAAAGTCCAAAATAAATGTATGCACTGGTAACTCTGTATAAGATTAAAAATCCTTTTTGGAACTGGAAATATGATGATGAAAACTTTGAAGAGACACTTAGAAACAAACAAGGTCAAAAGAAAGAGGACAACAAAACAAAAAGTCAAATAAGACAAACTTATAGGAAGTGAGGGTATTTCCCAGGGAACAAGATACTGACTGGACCCACACAGCCAAAATAATAGAACCAATCACAAAGGACACCAGTCAACTCTGTTAATCACATTTCAGGATGACCCACCTAATCAAAGAGATTCAGGGCCAGCTTTCATGTATTTTGTCTTTTCTGAATGTCCCCTTTATGCCCTCAACAGTTGCAATTTTAATTTTTTCAAACTTTAACACCAAAAGAGCCATTTAAACAATAACAACTTTAACTTTTTTTATTTTATTTTTTTACTTGTCCTGTCCAACAGCTGGGAAGACAGATGAGAGCTGAGGGCCTCTTGTGTTGGACATATTTTACTTTAACAACAGGGGTTATTAATCTTCAGACAAACCAAAGGTATGTCTGAATAAACCCCTTTTGTAACTGAGGGCAAACTTTATTAATTTCAATCATTTTTGAAAATCTTGGGTTTTGGACCGGACGGAAAAGGAAAGAAGGGAAGAAGAAAGAGGGATGTTAGAGAGGGGGGGGGGTAGGAGGGTGATAATAGGAGGGGGGGATAAGACAATGAAGCAGCATAAAGCAACAAGTTTACTGGTTGTTTATCATTACGGTAAGGTTCAAATGTAGTACAAATCTCAAAGGGCGGGGCCTGTCCCCACCCACACACTCAAATGTTATCAACATACCTGCTAGCTGCAAAAATGTCCACATGTCGACATGTACACAAAACAGATAGTGTTCACACACGCATACTTATGCCTTAAAACCAACTAGTGTGAAATATTTCATTCATTCAATCATACAAACTATTAGTGCAAAGGTGAGCTAACACCTGTGCTCAGGTGAGTGTTTATGTTCTTCTAAAATGGATGGTCGACTGTGAAAAGAAGGAGGGAGAGTGCCCAGCCATCCCCACACCAAGACCCCCGCCGCAGCAGCAGCCAGAACCCCCCAACGCCACACAGCAGCAGGCAGAGAACAACTGCCCCCCGGGCAACCACATCCTCCACCCAGGCCAGGGCCAGCAGGACCGCCGCGAAAGCCAGAGCCAGAGAGCAGGGAGACATGGGGGGAAACAGAGCGCCGCCCCAGCCCAACCAGGAGAGCAGCCCCCCCGCCGCGCCGGGAGGGCGCAGGGCGCAGGGCCACACCCGAGAAGGGTGCCCATAGCCCCAGACGAGCACCCCATCACCACCCAGGAGTTCTGGGCATCCCCCTGCCCCAACCCCAGGTAAGAGCCAGGACCCCCCAAAGGGAGACCCGCTCCGCACTCCAGGCAGCCACCCACCCGGCCCACGGTTGGTCCAGGAAGGAGCAAAGCAGGGGCCAGCTGCCCGTGCCCAGGAGGGGAACACCCCGGGGAAAAAGGGGGCCCACAAGGGGTGTTGTAAACATGGCCCGACCAGGCTCGGCCACAGTTGGAAATTTGGCGGGGCCCAGCGCTCAGGGGCAAGGACCAGAACCCACCCCACAGGGATACGGACACCCCTGGCTCAGGCTTAATGTGAACTGTCTCCCTGCGCGGAGAGAGCACCGCCGGGCCCAGGAAGCCGGCACCCAGGGGACACGGCCACGTGCCAAGGGCCCTGTACCTCCACCAGGGAAGGGGTAGGGGACAGATGGTCTTAGGTCCCACCTTCCTTGCAAAATGTGTGTGCCTCTGTGTGTGTGTGTGTGCATGTGTGTGTGTGTTTATGTTTGAAGGTATATTTTGAGGAGTAAAGGGTGTGTGTACTAAGGGGGTGCAGTTAAAATTGCCAGGTAGGGCACTGAGGGGACATCTTCTGATTACTCACAGTGAAGTCCCCCTCACCCTCCCCACCAAGGGGCCCTAAATGTCTAAGGTGCGGTTAACTTTAACTTAATTTACTTTTGACAGCAGCACATCTAAGTTTCTTTCAAAATAAAGTACACCCTGCATGAGATCATCCCACTGTAGCAGATTTACTGGAATTAAAAATGCAAGAAAACCAAGTCTTCTATCTTAGATGACCCCACCCTTACTTTGCCGTGTTCTCCCTAACATGACAAAGGTGGATAAAGGTGGAAAGATTTCATGTAATCCATGGACACCAGTGAAGATCACAAATCATGGAATAAAAAAGGTTCAGAGCACTGTCTAGTGGGTCTAGATGACCCAACTCCCAACGTTAAAGTGCCTAGGATAGCACAAGGGTTACCTAAGTAATTTAGTATTTATTCAAATTGTTTGCATCTTTCTTTAAAGCCGCAGAGCAACAGTGGTGGGATGAAGGAGTTGCGTGTGGCTCCGGAGCTTCAGGTTGCAGACCCCTGGTCAATAATAACCGGAATTAAGCCAATAAATAAATGACTTTGCCATGACACAAATTTAAACAAAATGATAGATCAAGAGTTTTAGTTGTCCCTGGTTTATCGCGAGAATTATGTTCTAAAAATAACCAGCGATACGGGAAATCCACAATGTAAAGATAGATGTTTTAAGGTTGAAAAAAATCCTCACAAAACAAAATTTCATTTTCTTAGAAATCACACAAAAATGTTGACACTTTTCTCTCATTTAAACACTTTCACTGTTCAAACCTTCATAGAAAAATAAGTCCGGTATTATAGAATGAAAACCAAGATTTGCTGCCCATCGAGTCAAGGTAGACAGCAAATCAGGACACAGAACAAAAGGTTGCAAATCAGCACCAAAAAAACAATCCTCAAACCAGCGAGACCACTAAAGATTAACGTATAGCGAGGAAAAATTGTATTAAAAAAAAGGCTGAGCTTTGGCTGACTTAATGTTCTGATCTAACTGAATTTTGACCTTTGACTTTAGCTCGTGCCTTTCCGGAAGACAACTGAAGAATGACTTCATTAGCCTTGACGTAAACAACAATGCAGACCTTTGCAAATTTTGCTGTCGCTCCAGCTGCTAAAGAAAGCTGCGCGGCCTGGATTCATCAAGATCTGGTAAATACTGTAAACTATCAAATGTTATAACCATGTTAAAAGAAAACAAAAACATCATAACTAATAACACTTTTTAGAGTATTTTCAGCAAATAGGAAAACTAAAAATTGTATTTTGGTGACAATTGAGGCAAAAATAATGTACTGGGTCTCTCAACTATTCAAAATTGAAGAGAGTTCAAATTAAAACCCAAAGCAACTTTTTCTGAGGCATAGTTCTTGCAAATCAATGGAGAGTCCTTAATGGACTCAACAAGAGAGCATGCATCCATCAGACTGTCAAGTTAGCAGAAAAACAGTCACAATTGAACCTGTTTAGTGATCTTAGAAAAGAAATCATTGATTCCCATCATAAATTATGTTTCCATTTGAAGACATTTGCAAACAACTTGTGTCCATCATTCTTCAGAGACAATGACTTTTCATGTTATAACTATCGTCAGGGGTGTGCTTCCCAATACATTCACTGCTAAATCATTTGATGCAAAATCATTTGGCCTGAGATGCAAAAGACAACAAATATGTCTATAAAGAAAGCCTCTAAAATAAAAATATAGGTTCATAGTTTAGATTTGAGCAATTACACAAATCACACGACATGTCATTAAACAATGCTTGCCTCTATACCACAGAATTTTGGAGCTAAATGTCCCATCAACCCAAAGGCATATGTGCAACAACTACAGCTTGGTTGTTATTAGGTCACACAATTCAAAACGATTCAAGATAAAACAAAGGTTATTCTGGTGGTCCAGTAAAAGGCCTGTCCTGAAACAACATGAGAAGTTTATTAAAAGTTATACTATTCAAATACTTTTGCAGTAATTTTCAGTTTCCTGTTTTGCTGTTATGACCCTAC
The DNA here is from genome assembly GCA_037389245.1 of Oryzias sinensis. NCBI lineage: Eukaryota > Metazoa > Chordata > Actinopteri > Beloniformes > Adrianichthyidae > Oryzias > Oryzias sinensis. Next base: position 24,887,430 of record CM074496.1, on the reverse strand, counting down.
CACTGAGCATAAACTTTCACAGGTTGTGTTGCAAACAGTTTGTTTCACCACCTGGCTCTATTTCCCTTTGCGTACCTCTGTAGGCGGTTGGTCAAGGAGCCTTTGTGTGGATGTTTCAAGTGATTCAGGTATGGGCTGCATCTCTTTGACACTTCCTTTTTTTTGTCATTGCACGTCTCTGGGCCTCTGTCAGCTGACTCACTTTTCTCCAAGCAGCCTTGATTTTAGCCTCCAACCGTTGCTTCTATGGCCGGTATTGTTTCATCCCATGGTTGCTCTAATAGCTAACCATCTTCAAGTTTTCAGGAGACTTTCCGGTTGTACATCATTTAACTGTTGTAGTTGGTCTCAGGGTTGCTTTATTTTAGCCATAATCTTTTTTTTTTTTTTAGATCAACTGGTGCCTTGCTCAACGTAATGGGATTTATTGGCTATATTCCCAATTCTCCAGTTTGGAGGTTGGTATAAACTCCCCTCTAACCTGGTGCTACCATGGTGTTGCGTTTGTTTTAAATCTCAAGTGTCACTGTTGCTGTTTGTTACAACTTTGAACTACTTGCTTTACAATTTGCCTTGATTGTACATGTTAAACAATCCATCTGCATCTTATTCTTTACATCTACCCCATTCTGAGTAGGATTACTCAAGTTATAGAATTCCAACAAAACCTTATCACATTTTGTCCAGTTCCGTCTTGTTCCAATAGTTTTTTTCAAGGCTGCGTGGTTCTCCCACACCCCGACGCATACCATTTTCTTTTTTTTTTCAAGGTTGAGTTGCAAACAGCCTGTTTACCTGCTTATCCATCTGCCAGCCCTGTACATCATCAGTTCAGCTACTAAGCTGTCCACCCATGGCTATCTCAAGGTCATTTTTTTAACAAAAGCAGATACTACAGATAAATGATCACAATTTATCTATGCATTTATATTTTTATTTCATTTAAATACTGGCTACCAAAAAAGATGAAAACTTAGAAATTTGTGGAACATATCAGATTCAATGCTGTAAAGTAATTCAAAATGTTTGGAAAACTTAACAGAACTAAAGACAAAGAGAAACTGTATGAGGGAACTGAGGCTGACAAACTTTTAAAAAGCTTGCTAGCATGACAGAAAACAAATAAGCATCCAAAGCAGATCCTACCTTTGGTAATAACCAGCACAATGAGGCCTGAAGTCATCCAACTTTATCTATACAGCTAATAAACTTTCACTTTAGGCCAAAGAAGAACGTTTAGCTGTTAAAAATGAAATAAACTTCTACACAAAGAGTAAGAATTGTAAATTCCAGATTAGTTTGTTAGTAACCTGAGAACAATGTATTTGATACATTTATGACTGAGGTCAAAGGTTTGTAGAAATCTTGGTCAATCACCTTCCAAGGATGTAAAGGTAGGTGATAAAAATGATGTTTAAGTGCAGGGATATCTTAGAGATGTGCACACTTCCTCTTCCTTTTATGGCTGAGGAGGGGTTTAATTGTTAAAATGACCCATCTGCCACACATGCATAACTGTGGTAAAAAGGACTGAAGGTTTATTAAGTGCATTAAAGCTGCTGCAAACGACCTTTTAAACTAATTTAACTCAAACACTTAATTATTCCCACTAAATTTCATGCAATTTTAAGGCTGAGGTCAATTACCTCTCCCAGGAGCTTTGAACCTTACGCCAATGATTCATTTCAGCTCCACACCAACACTGAAAACATACAGGAAGGTTAATAAAGTTCTATTCTTTTTATGATCCATTCATCTTTTAAATGCGTGCCAAAAGAAGGAATAACTGTCATCCCAATTTGAATGAATGAATGGACTTGTGAGTGGAGCTACAGGAGCACAGTGTGACACAGGTTGTCCATATCCCACCATTCTGGTATAAAGGCTGCGTGCCAAGAAGGGTAATGAAGATACGGTGCCATCTGCAGTATATGTCGCTTGCCTGGAGCTTTACATTATGAAGGCTGGCTCACAGCCTAGTTCGAAGGAGCCTTGTTATGCTGCAACACAGGGATGCACAAAAGGAAGCACACAAAGTCACACACACAATAATCACATTAGTTGTGCTTTTGAAAAAAAACAAAAAAACAAGTGAAGGATGCTTGTTACTCATTGAATTATACATAAAAATTTGCAATTACAATTCATGCTAATATGGAGACAAACTGGATTTCCCACGTTGTAAATGGACATATTTCAGGTTCAAAGGCTTTTGGACACGAGTAGCATACTCCATGTGCACTCAACCAGGAGCCTTACAACACTTGGCATAAGGCCTTTGCAGGGGCAAGATGCTGAAATCCGCCCCCAGGAAGCCTCATGATGTGGAACCTCAAAGAGAATAATCCACTAATAGAAAATATGAGAATTAATCAAGACACTGTAACCTAGTTTCTCCATAGGGCCTAATTAGATAAAGTGAGTCTGCCACACGGCACCAGCCCAGATGAGGATTTCCTAATGGTACTTGCTGTATTTGTCAGTTCTCTCTCCAGTTCATTATATACGAGTAAATCTATTCACAGTTCAGTGTCAAAACTGTTTTATTGTCAGTTTGTAGATGTATGGATAGTATGTGAGCCATGGTCCTTCTCTGCCTCTTGATTAAAACTGTTTGCTCTGACCCAGCAGGCCTTGACTCAGTCATGAGAGGCCGGGTTGGATCTGCTTGAATGAAATCATGGATGAGGAACAACATTAAAAGTGTGTGACTAAAAACGGTGAGCCACATAGCCAAATAGAAAGTAAATCAACTAAAATAAGATATGCTGGTTCATTGGGCACATTTGTGATAATCATAGAATGATAGCACCTAATTGATGTTATAATCATCAAAACAAACCAAATAACAGCTTGATGTAATAACAATGATAGCAGTTTTTTGTGTTTGTTTACTTGTCCTGTCTAGCAGTTGAACACACAGATAAAAACTGATGGCCTCTTGTGCAGAATAGACTTTAGTGTTAAAATAAGCGCTGTCTATCCAAACACACTCACATTATTTCAAATAACCATGTTGGCTGCAAAAACCTTTACACTCATGCATAATGACACATGCTCAATACAAATACAGAACATCTCACACACACATACGTACAAATAAACACTTCAAGCATTCAACCTTCTGGTGCACATACAAATATTCTGTTTGTGCAAAGGTGAACAAGCAAAGGCATTCTGTTGTTTGCATTCTGGCCTCAGAATCAACAGCAAAATTGGTTTTCTGAGGGCTAAGAGTGTTTGTGTGGATCAACATAGTCTTATATGACTTGATGCTACACTGTTAAGTGTTTCAAACACATGTTAAAACAACATCTTACCTTTGTTCAAAATTCTATGCACTGCAGTATGGACAGGCCAAAACTACAGAGGCATCATGGAGGATCTGTTAGACCTCAGGCTTCTGAGTTTCAGGTTCGCTAAAGGTATTTAAAAAGTACTTTGGACATCCTGATGAACACCTGCTTAGAGTCTGTCCTCCACTCAAAATTCTTATTAAAAAAAGTGTGCAAAGGAGATAAAGGAAATGTTAGATATCAGAATCAGAATCAACTTTATTGGCCAAGTACAGTGCATATACAGGGAATTTGGCTTCGGTGTCTGATGCTCTTGTGCAACCAAGCAAAGTATAGAATAGGTGTGAAAGGGTAAAGACAAAAAAGTTGACTAATAAAAAAAAGATTTGAAGATAAATATAAGGATAAATAAAAAAAACTAAACATACAACAGTAGTTTGTGTGGGTCCAAAGGCTCTTAATTGCATATATTAAAAAAAATAAAATGTAAAAAATAAATAAATAAATGAGATATTTGGATACCCAACTTTTGCTATTGCTGTTCAAATTAACCAAATTTTTATATAAATATCGTGAAATGATGTGGTCCACTAAAAAAACAGGAATGAAAAGTTAAGTCATTTAACAATGTAACAAACACAATTATTTGACAGTGGGGCAGTAGAACAAATCAACTGTATAAGCTGTAGTCACATGTACTTTAGCCAGTAGCAGAGCATTATATTAGTGTTGCTCTTGTTTGACAACATTTTCCACAATTGGACAGAAAAAACACAAATAATTAACTTCAGTTCTCTATCGGATTTCTTCCTTCTTTTATTTCTTAATTCTATATTGAAATATAAAAAATGTTGTGTTTTTATTTTATTTTTATTTTTTTATAAAACTGGTTTCTAGTATCCCCCCAATGCACACCAAAAGCAGATAAAAATATATATTTCCATCTGTTCCAGTGACCTTTTATACTTTTAACATTATGTAAAATCCTGCATGCATTAATGCAAAATTGTACATGTTTTTTAGGAAACCATGGGTTGTGTATGTGTTGCAATAGAGGTGTGACATCAGGCCTGCAAACACTTCTCATTAAGCCTATACTTTCTATCAAAAATGTATATTTTTTTGGCTAAGTTAATAAAATATAGAGTATGTTCCGTTATCGTCATGTGAAACTCACCTCCTTGTGTTGTAAGTCATGGTAGAATTATAATCCAGTCATATTTTAGCAAGCTTGTGTTGTCAGGTTCTATTTATCTACACTTTTAACATCCACAAAACAGACTTAATGTATGTGAGCAGAGACGTTCTACTTAAAGGAAAAGAAAAAAACAAACAAACAAGGTGTTGTGGAGGAGATGTGTGTTACAAACGTCGAACTTTTGTTTTGAAATGCTGTATATTAATGTTGACCCAAATGACGTCACTGAAGGCCTATAGGCATAAAATCCACAGCCCACAGCTCCGTAAATGTATGCATAGAGAAAGAGAAGGTGGTGAATTAGCATGAAAAACAAGATAAATGCAGATAGTGAGTCATCGATGGGAATGGAGGGATCAAGCAGTTGGAAGGGTAAAATGAGAAATTGAAGGGTGGTAAATGTCAAACGAAAAGCTGCGTAGTGTCTGCTTGGCTGTGATGGATAGACTCTGGTGGGAGGGCAGCACTTATTTTACATTGTAAAATCAAGCACATAAAGAGGAGATGGACAAACAGAGGAAGGAGGAAGAGATGCAAAAGGCTCATTCAGATATAAGGCAAGTCAACAATTATATAATCAACAAAAAGAAGTTCAAGTTTTCAACACAGATTGTAACATTTCTGTTCATGATTCGAGAAGTTTAAAAAAATGGCATAGACTGCAATCAGACCAGTTAGTTTTTAATAACTTTTCAAAACATTTATCAAGGGGAAAAAATATATATATTTAAATGTTAGCACACTGGAAACAGTTATTATTGTGAAACCACAACAGGATGTTACCTGACTGGAAGGTGAAGACAATGTTGAGAAAAAAGTCTCAACCCCTCCTAGTCATGTGTTGCTAATTCACATCCACCATTTAATCCAAGACTCCACTAAATATAGTATCATCTTAAATGAAAAAAGCTCTGAAAAATGTAACTTTTTCTTAAAATAATTGGAACTATGACAGGGTTAAAATTCAAAAAGTTGTAACATAAAGGGATAAAAACTCAAGGAATAAACCAAGACAAATTTGGAAATAAAGGAAAATCTATTTGAACAATGGAAAATCAAATGTTAAATGTATTGCAATTATAAAACTTGGAAAAGCTATTCTTGATCTTAAAATCTCAAATGAAGAGTAGAATGTTAAATAAAAAAAAAAAACATATGGCAGTGATGGTGTATCATGAGGAGCAAAAGTTTAACCCTTGTGCTGTCTTAGATGACCCCACCCTTAAATTGACGTGTTCTCCCTACCATGACAAAGGTGGAATAAGGTGGAAAGATTTCATGTAATCCATGGACACCAGTGAAGATCACAAATCATTGATGAAAAAAGTTTCAGAGCATGGTCTAGTGGGTCTAGATGACCCAACTCCCAATGTTAATGTGCCTAGGATAGCACAAGGGTTAAAGGGCCTATGCCATGATATCCTTAAGCAACATGTGTATGTATGTGTATGATAATATATTATCTTTGGCACAAAGAAGAACAATTTTTAAAATAAAATATGAGTTACTTTTACAACTCCTTTTCTAACCCTGAAGTAAAACAACTCAATCTCTGAGGCTCCGCCCTTAGCTCCTTGTGGGTGCCGCCTATTCAATAATGTCAGCCTAGAGCAGGCATGTCTGTTTCATCCATGAAAACAAACAACATCTGAACGTTTGGAAAGATGGATGTGCATATGAAGTGAAAGCGTTTTGCTGATCCCCGCTAGCTCTGAGAAAGTGTGTGTGTGTGTTAGCCTGGTGGCGGTGCTTGGCCCTGGAAGGGGCTGGTGGTCACTGGTCACGGGGCTGACGTCACTGGTCTACGTCAGCTCATGGGAACCCGCTCTTTTTTGTAGGTTGGGAGGGGCTGGAGCTCAGAGCACGTTCTTAGAGGAATAATCAGAAATGCATGAGCAGATAAGAATTGGGATTTTTTTTTTTCTTGAGGAATGAATATTATAATACACTTGAAGGCCCCAAAAATGGATTTTTCATTCCTTTAAAGGAAAATAAACACACATTGATTGGCTGAAAACTGGGGAAAGTAAAGCTATTGGACCAAAGGGTTGGGAAGGATAATGAATGAAATGACAGTGAAAGTGACACCAACCCGAAGGGGAAAGGGATCTTTCTTAAACAACTGGAGGGTCATGACATAAAACAAAAGTTGTGACATAACTGGTCAATAACATGGGGAGGATTTCTTTCCTAAGGAAACCTCGCCAATGAAGCCAATTTCTTTATTTCTTGTTTTCTTGGTATGAACTATATAGTCCAGAATTCAGAGTATATGGCGTAAGGAGAGGGCTGAGAGCTTTTCCTCCGGCTCAGTCGTTTTCTTGCAAACCTTTGCTGATCCAATCTGACCTTGCATCTTTGACTTTTCCTAATCTGAAGGGTTCCACCTATTACTTAAAAATATGTAAAAAATAAATTCAAAAAAGTAATAATAAAACAAATACATTAAAAAAAGAGTCAAGATCATTATGTAGAGATGTTTGTAATGTTTTGTAGCTATTATACCTAATATTTAATTCCAAGCAAAAAGAAACTGATAAACCTAGATATTGTTAGAATGTACTACTTTTGTTTGTTTATGTCCTTATTTTTAAGGTATTCTTCCTGTTGCACCATAAAATACTGGAAAGACAAAAACATTCCTATAACTGCACCGGGTAACCATGCATTTAAAGGTTGAAACCATTTTGCTTTCTGTCAATGCCCGCTTTTCTCATTAATTTATCTCATACTCTAAGTGGCAGTCCCTGGCAGACTGCTGTGTCCAATTAAGATACCAGCACATAAATCTCTGTGAAACATGAATAATGGACCAAACTGGAAGAGGAGTTCTTCTTTGTGATAGAGTGACACTTAAACTGCTGCTTCAAAACAAACTGCTTCACTGCTGATTTACAAAGAACATTTTAGTCCCACCCTTTCGTCCGCAACTGCCATCATTTTTCAGTGTGTCCTTGTCCTTTCTAACTATCAATAAAAAAAGAAAATACTATATTAAACCCGGTAATTTACTATAAAATAAAATTTTATTTTCCTTCTCGTTATGGCATTATTTATTTTTATTTTTTTGATCTTTGGAAAAATGTGCCTTTTTTCCTAAGGTCATAAATGACAAAAAAAAAAAAAAGATTTCTCCCATTGCATTGAGCCCAGCAGAAATATGAATTGTTGAGTATTGTCACAAGAACAGGCAGACGGCTGGATCCAAATGCAGCAAGTTTATTAGCTCAACTAAAAGTCCACAAAGCTAAATCAGGGTCGGCAGGCAGGGGTCAATAACAGGCATGAGGGCATCAAAGAAGAGAAGAGGTAGTCAGGATCCAGGCGAGAGTCGGGGGCAGGCGGCAGGCAAACAGAGTCAGACACAGGGTCAGGAAACAGAAACTCAGATCCGTATACAACGCTTGGTAAAGACTGCAGAGTGGCACAAACAACACTTCGCACTCAGCTCAGTGCAGTGATTAGGTATGCTGTGGTTTATTGAGTGAATGAGAGTCAGGTGTGCGGCATCCAGGAAGTGCATGCTGGGGGTGCTGGGAGCTGTAGTGGGGTTAGAACTCTGGGGATGGCCCCAACCAGTGACCAGAGAGAGAGACAGAGCTCTGACTTCTGGCAAGTATGAGTGGACTTTTATTTTTAATGTTTTTTTTTTTGTTTTCTTTGGGTATTTAGAAGTTCCTTTCTCAAACAACCCTATTTTACCTTTGGTTCTTAAAGTGCTCTTACTTTCGCACGAAACCAACTCATCCAGAGTCAAATTAGCACATCCATTCCTTCCAATGCTTGAAGGAACTGTTCCAATTTTTGGAAAACAGTTAACGTATTTAGTCGATTGTACTTTATTAATTTCTAAAAATACATTAATTTAACAAGTTCATAGAATGTTTGTACAAATGATTTTTTTCATCATCATCTTCAAGCATTATGATGATTCTTTTAGTCTTAATATGTGGACTTGTACTTAAGTTTGGACTGTTTTTAAAATCTGTAATATGGATCAATTGCTTATCAAAGCCCTGCCTCCTCGTGTTCAGCTAATTCATGCAACATTTCCATAAAAAGTTTCTGTTCAATTGAAGCAAAACAAGTCTAATCCAGTAAAATGTGTGATTGAATAGCAGGTTTATGTGCTCATGAAAAATGGTGAATTGAAATGCTGATATGGAATCTGCACATTGTGATCTATTTTGTAAACTTTTTTCCATGTTCCCCCTCCTGTTTTCTTCAACATTTCTGTATGAATATGTCTGAAACATTTTTAAAAAAATTTCAGCTCTGCTTGTAGATGTTACCAAGATGAAATATCACCATTACTCCTGCTTTAATAACATGGATTAATTAGACCGCTCTAAATGTGAGACAAAACGAGTATCTCTTCAACTCTGACTAGTCACTCTCTCATTAAAAAAAAAAAAAAAAAGTTATGTAACAATAATGGCATCAACAAGCCAAAAACAATTAGGAAATTCTTTTTTTTTTCTGCTTTTACCTGTTTCTAATTTAAACACTGAAGCCTCTCAATCAGTCTCAAGCTTCTTGGTTTCCTTTGACGCTGGAGTAGAAATCACCGCCAGCTCAGCGGTGTGTTGCATGTTCCCGTTAACGTGCAGCACCACGTAATAGTCAGTTTTTTGTGAAAAAGCAATCTAAACTAAAAATAACAAGAATTTTCTTTTATAAGTGACTATGGTGTAAGCGGGATAATGGCTTTCGAAGTGTGCATTATTAGAAATTAACGCACTTTACAGAAGATTCCAAGGCGTGCATTAAGTAAGGATGAATGGCTGACGAAGTGTTCATTATCAGAAATTAACGCACGCCGTGGAAGCTGAGCGGGGACGGAACTCGACTTCAGCGGCAAAGGAAAGCAATATATATTGTAATTGTCACGATAGGTTAAATAAAGCATCACTTCAGAGAGAAAGTTCACCTCTTACCGTTTGTTTTTGTCCAGATGATGAAGCTAAAGTTGGTTTCAACCCTTGTGCTATCTTAGATGACCCCACCCTTACATTGACATGTTTTCCCTACCATGACAAAGGTGGATAAAGGTGGAAACATTTCATGTAATCCATGGAAGCCAGTGAAGATCACAAATCATTGAAGAAAAAAGGTTCAGAGCACTTTCTAGTGGGTCTAGATGACCCAAATCCCAATGTTAAAGTGCCTAGGATAGCACAAGGGTTACAGAAGCCAGTGCAGGGATATAAAACATTGAAGCAAGGGCTAAGTTCACACCCTAGGCTGAAACTACCCAATTCCGATTTTTTTGCCCCTATGCGACCTGTATCTGATCATTTAATGACAGTCTGAACGACACAGATCTGATCTTTTCAAATGCGACCCAGGCCACTTGGGTATGTGGTCCTGAATCCAATACAGTACATATCCGATCTTTTGAAATGCGATTGCCGTCTGACCAGCCAGGCCACATGTATCCGACCCGTACGTCATTGATACGCTACAAACGTCATCATTCTGCGTTGAAGAAGCGGGAATGAAAACATTAACAACAACCATGGCAGACGATGCTGCTGAGACCTGTCAGTTGAAAAGAAGTGAGGTCCCCGATCTGATTAATATTTGGGGTGACAGCTCTATTCAGGCCAAACTCGAGGACTCTTATCGCAACTGGGCAGTTTTTGAAAACATTTCCAGCAAAATGGCCGAGCGTGGTGTTGAACCTTTCCCGTCATGACTTTTTTTCCTTTCAGACCGTGGTCAGAAGTGAGGGGAACTGAAGGTGGATCCTCCTTCGGGATTCACTTTCCCGTTCGGACCGTTAGTTTCTCCAGAACGGGTTAATAAAGAGTCAATAGCAGTTATTCTGAGGGAAACCCTCTTTTATTATCGTTCTCCTTCCTTCGTAACACAGAACATGAATCCGTGCACCCAACACAATTCCGCTGCCGCCCCCACACACATATACACATGCACAAACGCACTCCCTCCGGCGCTCCATGCCCTCTCCTCTCTCTTACACACACACGCGCTGCCCCAACACATACACATCCCCATTCCACAATTGTGGACAGACGATCCTGGCTCCAATGCCTTCTTAAAATGAGAAGATTGTAATTGTGCTGGCTCCTTTTTCTAAATGAATGTATTAATGCAAAAACAGCCCCGCTGTTGACAACACTGTTGTTGACATCCATTGTTAACGTTAGCTACTTCTGCAAACAACGAGTGACATCGTTCACCGTTGAGTACTCTTCTGCGCATGCGGGTCACTTCTGGGTCATTTCACGTTCACACAGGAGATCACAAAAATTTGGATTTTATTGAAAATGTGAATGGCCTTGCAAAAAAGTCAGACTTTTTTAAAAAATTGGAATTGAGCATTAAGCCTTGCAGTGTGAACGTAGCCTATGTGACTGGAACTTCTTTTTTTGGCATGCATTATCCCTGTGCGTCATCACATTTTAACGCACACCCAGCAGTCAATCAGAATCGAGAATTCACCCGGACCATGGTATAATTTCTGATAATGCACACTTCGTTGGCCATTATCCCTTACGTAACTAATTAACAAGCACTGAAAGATCAGCTTTTTGTGTTTGCCTTTATAAATATTTGCGCAAAACATTTGAAAAATTCAAGAATAAGAAAAGAATAGTAGCAAAATTAACATGCAAAGTCTAACGCCTCCAAAAGAATTGAATGGAAAAGCAGAGGAATTGAGGGGAGGTATATGTCAAAGCAGGAGCTGCAGGAGCTGCAGGGAGCCTGCATGGCTGTGACAGATGGAATTTGGTTGTAGAACAACACCTCTTTTAGGTTAAAAAAATCAAGAAAGGAGACAACAATAGAAAGAAGAGGTTCCTGAGCTCAAAGAATAACACGAGTTTTAACTTGATTTAAATCTGCCAATTTTGACAAAGAGGTTGTTGAAAGGTTAAGATGAAATCCTAAAACTTAGTTTGACACATTTATCCAATTTGTTATTTTCAATAATGAAAACTTTTGACAGTAAATAAGACTAATATAAATCATGACATACTCATAGTTCCGCTTACGCATTTCTTGTTGACCTTAAAAATACACTGTTCTGTCACGGTATCAACACATCCGTGTGTTTTTTCTTGCTATTCCTGACGTCAGTAGCTAGAAGCTAACTCTATGCAGGCAGTATTGGGCTGCAGAGACAGGAGCTGGGTTAAACAGAGCAAGGTTGCAAAGGCTGTTAACAGCAGCTAACATAATTATGAACGTGTTACCTTGAAGGACAACAATCTGGGGGTTTGACTATGAGTACATCAATGGAGTTCACCCATGTTAGCCACTGATGCTACATTTGGTGCCTTGGTCTTTGTTTTTTACAGGTCAGAAATGATTGCACGCATGAATATTTTCTTGGGTCTCATCCCAGGTGAATATTTAATCATGATTGCCAGCAGGGTGTGTATTAAAAAATGATTATGCACTGTAATGGTCACATAGCCCGAGTGCTCCATGTTATTGTGCTGGTGTAAAGACCAGTTGGTAACCGGAACAGCAGAAATTGTGGAAATACATTATTTCACAGTTCATCACAACAGCAAGACAGTAAAAAAAAAAAATACACAAGTGATTTTATCGTTTCCGTTACCCTGTTTGGTGAATTTAATAATTTTGAAGAATGCAGAAGAAGAGAAAGAGAGAATAGAATATACTGCAGGAAGGAGGAGGTGAGACACAGGGAGGTGACACTGGAGTAATGGAACAAATTAGACTTTGGTTCTTTGTAACAAACTTTTGCTTCATCATCTGAAACTCTGCCCTTCCTAAACAGTAGCTGGGTTGACTTCAGCAATCCTGTCACCCCAACAGGAAATCATGGGGATTCTGAAAATGGAATAGAAGTAGAAGAAGAAGCATCGATAACTTCTGATTGGTAAACCAAATGAAAGAGAGAAATGCGATGACGAGTTGACGAGTCAGCTGCACTGTGGCGCAGTGGTTAGCGCTCTTGCCTCACAGCAAGAAGGCCTCCGGTTCAAGTCCCGGCTGGGGGACATGAAAAACAAAATCAATGGGGGACCTTTCTGTGTGGAGGTTGCATGTTCTCCCCGTGTATGCGTGGGTTCTCTCCGGGGTCTCCGGCTTCCTCCCACTGTCCAAAAGCATGCTTCATAGGTTAATTGTGAATGTGTGTGTGTCTGTGGACATTCTACCCTGCGACAGAGTGGCGACCTGTCCAACTTGTCCCCTGCCTTCGCCCACAAGTGGCCGGGATAGGCTCCAGCAGCCCCGTGACCCCCGGGGGACTAAACGGTTAAGAAAATGAATGAACGAGTTGACTTTTGGGCTTGTTTTTCCAGTAGATTTAAAGAGAATGTTCTTCTAGTAACAGTCTGGCTAACACAACCCCCCTCCCAAAAGAATCTGCAGAAATGTGTGAAAGCTTTGGCCACTTGTTGATTCTCCAATAATTACACCAACTGCTATTGCACAGCAGGAACGGCATAAGTGTCTCAGCCAAAAACCCATCAAGTGTCCACTAATTGATGTAATTATTCACATATGACTATGTGGCAAATGGACTATGATGACAAAATGAACTGCCATCAATCCACATGTGCAGGATCATTGACAGCAAGAAAAATATGGGAGCAAAAATCCCTTTCCAAAGAGATTCTTGTGCCCTTATCAATATTTAGTTGTTTCCTTAAGAAAAAAAAAGGTAAAAATAGAGCACTTCCTGATTTTCTGAATTTTTTAAAATTTTTTAATATCTTCAAGTATCATAAATCCTAGATTGAACACATGCAAAACCCTTAAATAAGAATTCCAAGGCAGCCTTAATCCCCATTTCTTTTAGTTTGAGATAATAATACCTAACTCCTCCTCAGAGTGTTCTTAAAGTGAACGATCTTCATAGAGTCTGAATAAAATCCTAAAGATCACTGTGTGTTTTTTTTCTTTCTGCCCTTTAAAGTGTGTTGTTTTTTTCTTCCTCTCTTGCCCTCCATCCTAACTGCAATCTCTTTCCTTCACTCAAGAAAGAAAATGGATTTGCTGGCCTGATGCCACACCTGACACTCCTACCTTAATCTGATTAATGTTTTTAATTTCTATAAGTGAGTAGCGAGGCAGAAAAAAGAAAGAAAAAAAAAGAACACTGTTGCCTTTACTGAGGCTAGAACTTCCATACACGCTCTTATTTGCAGGTTCCATTTAACGCGTCGCTAAAGCCAAGTCGTGAAAGGGCAGGAAGCGTGTGTGCAAAACGAAAATGGTGGTGTGAGGCAGAAAGCAGAAACTGGGTGAAGCCAACACATGGATGGAAAATGAAAGAGCAAGAACTACTTATTGAAGGCAAAGGAGAAAGTGATGAGGAAGTGAAATAAGAGAGAACCACAGCACTTAATCGGAGAAAAGGTACTTCAGTGTGGAAGAGAAAAAATAAAGGGGCTGGTATAAGGGATTGTTTTTGAAAAAAATTGTTAAAAGTTCTTTCAAAGTCCAAATTAGGAAGATTCTTTAACCAAATTTCCATAAGTTCTTTCTCACTTGATAAATATGTTACAAGCAAGGCTCGCCGCATTTTAAATGGAAACATGATTGATTTTTTTCTCTCCTTCTCATAAGAATCTGATTTTTAATAATGTTCATTTTTGATTGCCATTATCTTTTTGCCATTTTTTTCTTTTGTGTGACAACCAGAAATCGGGTTGACAAACGTATGGGTTTCCATTATCGCTGCAGTGAATGAAGCCACTGATTACAGTCAGAGCACTCACACACGTCCACGGGAATCCCTGCTGAACAGTGCAATAAAAAAAACTAATAGATGGTTGTCAACACTGATTAAAAAAGGAAGTGAGATGATGAATAAGTGATTTTCTGTCCATACTGTTTACAATCTCATAAACAGACATATTCCAGTGGATAACTTTGATTCATCATAATCTTTTCTTTGTTTTAGCCTCATGTATTAATTGATGTGCATGTATGAGCTGAGGTCTAAACCGAAAATTGTTGAACCTGCTGGACAAAATTTGCAGTAAAAACTTGAAAGTGCTGATATGAATCCATAACCAGTTCAAACCGTGCAAAAAGCTTTAGATTTATTTAACACACTTCCTAATTTTACTAATTTTATTTGCATTCAAATACCAGTTCAAACATGAAATAAGGCTGCCCCCCCCAAAAAAAAAACTATTAAAAACTAAATACAATACAGTAGGTTCATAATTCACACTAATAGATTATGAATTGAAATGTCCCAAAAATAATAAAATATTTTTTTTTTCTGATAAACTATGTAATTCAAAACATGATTCATAACATGATGTCAGAAATATTAATCAAGATATTTTATTTTAATTTTGTGATTATGAATTCATCCAAACCAGACCAAAATGTATTTGTGTACATACAATACTAAAAAGAAAAAAAAAGAGAAATTATAACACAAGTTTATTTATAAATCTTCTTAGCTTATCTTTAACTGGATGAATTTGATGTGAAAGTTTAATTGAAATTGTTTTATTTTATTGTCAGTGTAGATTCTCAGTCATCCAGGTCATGATAAAATGAAAAGTTCTAAAACGTTCAAATGGACAAACTTTCTGGTTTTAACATCAGTATAGAATTCATGAACAGCAGTGTTAACCTTTTCCTAATTCAAACCAACCATGGTCAAAACCAAAAAAGCTTTGCAGCAGATGGAAACTCAACAAGACATTTGATTCCTAATATATTTGTTGGTGCATCCTTTACTTGTGATGTCCACATCTCCAACAGGAAATAAGACTGATTTGTATTTCAGGTTCAGAATGAGTTTCTATGGCTCTCCAGTATTTATTTTCTCAAAACCCTAAAACAAAGTTCCATTATTGACCGACTGGAAAAAGTTTGAACACATGAGCAGCTTCATCTTTCTTTTGTCTAAACCAGTTGAATGTTTCTGTTGACTTGCGTCTGATAGTTATTGAAACTATCCCAACCTGCCCATTGCAGAATAAAAGCAATCCCAAAAAGTTTCTTCCTTTTTTTGTTCTAGGCTCAACTTTTCAGTTTTTACATAGTTCCATGCTCTGGATTTTTTCTCTTTTTTTGTCTTTATCTCATCCTCTTTTGTCACTCTGCTCAGCTCTCTTGCTCTTGCCTTCCAGCTGATTCTGTTATGTATGCTGTGGGGAGTCTGCCTCACATGCCTGTGATTCTTTGTCTCCTTTGCAGACATTTTGGCCTTTGAGCTGGCCGTGAGAAATGTCGGAGTGAGAATATGAAGTGAGCAGAGAAAGAGTAAGAGGTTAGATAGATGATGCTTTGGGGATATACTGAGTGGATTGACAGAAGAAAAAAAAGCTGAGCCCTGCTGCACTATATCTAATGTCTTACAAATAATAATAATTAGAAGAAAAAAAAACATCCTTTCCCACTTGTTACTTCAGATTAAGATCAACCTCTCTGAACGCTTGGTATGTTAACGGTTACATTAACATTGGTAACTTTTATGACCTGAGGTGACCTTTTTCTGCATTGGATCAATGTTGTCTCATGCAGGTCTTTGTCTTACAAAACTATAATTAATGAAACTTTTAGACTAGAGACAGCAGGGTTTAGCACAGCTCTTTTATTGCAACATAAGTGACGCTTAAGGGAAGGATTGAACCTTACAGAACTTGTAATAAATGAAGCTTTAATAAATACCTGATATTTTTACAATTTTATAAATACTCAAATTTGCCAAATTAAATATTATAAATGAGCTACTAAGTCATTACAAAACTCATTGTAAAACGCTCCATATTTTCCAGTTTTCTTTTTTTGTTTGGGTCTCATTGTGTTGCACTCTGAAATGGAAAAATAGCACAAATAAATACTAAAAAAAATGTCCTGCATTCAATTTATAAGCTGCTCTACTTGGCCTACTTTTACAGATGTTTTTGCAGGTTTCACTCTGTTTTCCAGTGTAATGCAGTTGGGACTTTGGGTCGACCACACCTCTTTGGATTTTCTTTGCAATTTCTTTGAAAGAATCGCCCAATCTTTTTAGTAAAGATGGTCTGTCTTACATTGTCCGATATCCTTTTCTTGCCACTTTGGAAACAACGTTACTTTCCGCTGTAGCTGAAGTGTAACTAAAGCTCCCAATGGGTTTATGAACACACTGTGTTCCTGCAGCGCTTCATGCAACCAAAGAAGACTGTAAGTCATCTAAAAAATGGAAGACCTAATGACTTTTAGGACTTCATCATGCTCTATTGAACAGCTTTGAATTGTAAATCAATTTTCCATTCTCTGTAATACTGAAACTGTTCTTTTTTTCATTTAAAAAACCCTAAAAGTTAAAAACATACTTTTGTACTATTTCAAGCTGTTCATTCAACTGTACCACGTTTTAGAAATAATTTATTTGTTTTGTTTATATAACTGCAGTCTCCTAAAATGTGTAACTGCTAGTTTAAATTGATGTCATATTAGGGTGAAGGGGTGGGGGGTTTAGCCTGCGATACGCCTTGGGGGGGAGCTACTTGGCAGTGGTACCCCTCCCATGGTTGCCGCATGGAGTGGGCCCCCCCTCTTTCAGTTTTATTTGCACCTTAGACATGTAGGACCCCTTGGTAGGGGGGGTGCTTGGACATCACTGCCAGCAAGCAGCGGATGTCCCCTAGCACCCTACCTGCCAATTTTAACTGCACCCCCCTTAGTACACACACACACCTCCCCCTCAAAATATACACTCCAACATAAAACACACACACCTTCACAAACACACATACACGCACACACATTTTGCAAGGAAGGTGGGACCTATTACCATCTGTCCCCTACCCCTTCCCTGGTGGGGGGTACGGGTTCCTTGGCGACAGCTGCCGTGTCCCCTGGGTGCCGGTCTCCTGGGCCCGGCGGTACTCTCTCCGCTCGGGGGGGGGGTCACATTACACCTGAGCTGGGGGGTGTCCGTGTCCCTGGGGGTGGGTTCTGGTCCTTGCCCCTGGGTGCTGGGCCCCGCCAAACTTCCAATAGTGGCCGAGCCTGGTCAGGCCATGTTTACAACACCCCTTGTGGGCCCCCCCTTTTCCCCGGGGTGCTCCGCTCCGGGGTGGGGATGGCTGGCCCCTGCCTTGCTCCTCCCTGGACCAACCGTGGGCTGGGTGGGTGGCTGCCTGGAGTGAGGAGCGGGTCTCCCTTGGGAGGTCCTGGCTCGTACCTGGGGTTGGCGCGGGGGGATGCCCAGAACTCCTGGGTGGTGATGGGGTGCTCGTCTGGGGCTGTGGGTGCCCTTTTCGGGTGGGGCCCTGCGTTGGGCTCTTCTGGCGCGGCAGGGGGCTGCTCTTCTGGTTGGGCTGGGGCGCCGCTCTATTTCCCCCGTGCCTCCCTGCTCTCTGGCTCTGGGGGCCTCGCGGCGATCCTGCTGGTCCTGGCCTGGGTGGCGGATTTAGTCGCCCGGGGGGCGGTTGTCCCTTGCCTGCTGCCGTGTGGTGTTGGGGGGTTCCGGCAGCCGCTGCTGCTGCGGCGGGGATCTGGGTGTGGGGGTGGCTGGGCACTCCTCCTCCTTTTTTTCACTTTCCACCATCCAATTTGGAAGAACATAAACACTCACCTGAGTACAGGTGTTAGCTCACCTTTGCGCTAATAGTTTGCATGATTGAATGAATGAAAGATTTCACACTAGTTGGTTTAAAGGCATAGGTATGCGTGTGTGAACACTCTGTTTTGTGTACATGTTGACACGTGGACATTTTTGCAGCTAGCAGGTGTGTTGATAACATTTCAGTGTGTGTGTGTGGACAGGCCCCGCCCTTTTTGTACTACATTTGAACCTTACCGTAATGATAAACAACCAGTAAACCATGGCTGCTTCATGGTCTTCAGACATACCTTTGGTTTGTCTGAAGATTAATAACCCCTCTTGTTAAAGTAAAATATGTCCAACACAAGAGGCCCTCAGCTCTCATCTGTCTGCCCAGCTGTTGGACAGGACAAGTTTAAAAAAAAAAAATGATGTGGACACTGATTGAAGTAATCTCCACTAAATAACATGGTCTGTGTTGTTGTGTTTACACAGTTTGAGCTTACGTTAACTATAGTGTGAGGGCCTGCAGTATTTTTGCATGAGAGGTTTAATAGCAGATTTTGAGCTATCATCCTGTAGACTGACTCTCATGGTGCTGATATAAAGCAGTTTCCTTTTTTGTTTGTCTGTTTTTTTGTCCTCAGGCACCCTGACAAACGAGATTGAAATGCTCCACATTTCTCAATTTGATTATTTTTTGCTCCGTACATGACCTTTTTGGGATTAAGATAATTAGAAAATGTTGTTTTTTTATATCGTCATCTTAATTAGGAAAAAACTGGATATCAGCCTTCACGAAAATGTATTTCCTAAACAGTAGCAAGTGTTGCTTATAGATATTGCAAACACAAATGAAGACTATTTCAGGATACTATAAAATAATACATTAACTTGTAGCCACAAAAATGTATTTTAAAACACATTATCATTTATCATTTATTTAGATAGCATAAGTATCTGTCAGCCGACAGGACACCCACAAGCCCAGCCGCCCTGAGAGGACCAGGCGGGCGGGTGAAGACCGCCCCCCCCCCCACCCCACCCCACCCATGTATGGCGGTGTGTGTGTACTGTGTGTGTGCTGCAGGTAAGTCAGAAATCTTCCATTAGATCCAAGATCGGAATTAGCTTAGCATTCACTTGTTCCATAAAGGGATACAAAGCAGCTTGGAGATCATCAAGAGACTTTTTTAAGGTCTTTGTAGTCAGTGTTTTTCTTGGGGGCCATGGTCAGCTCTCTTTTTTGGAGAAAATCAACTTTTTAAGTCATTTGAAGATAGTTGTATAGCTGCAGCGAGCCACGTGCGTACGCGCTGCAACTCGGAACCGGAAAAAAAATCAATAATAATTCCATCAAATCTGATAATAAAGCATTTTGTATCAATAATAATTAGTATATGAATTACTTATTTCTAATTCTAATGTTTAGAGATTGGAGCCTTAATTTAAAACTATGCACTTCACTTCTAAAAGACCACTTTTTATTTAGTTCAGTAAGTCATTTCATGTTTTGTGTATTAACCAGGTAAGGATGCAAAAACCTGAAAACTAATTTTTTTTTTTTTTTTTTTTTAGGTACAGATCTTGACGTTTTAACTGTTTTTATTTTTGTTATCCCCCCAAAACATAAAGGGTTAAGGTTTTGTAGAGATAGATAAAATTAAAATTTGCTGTTTGGAATAAAATCTTTTTTTCAGTATCAAATCTAATAATGAAGCCTTTTGTAATTTTTTGGGATACCAGGATTGTGCTATCTTAGATCCCCCCCCCCCCCCCCTTACATTGACGTGTTCTACCTACCATGATAAAGGTGGACACCAGTGAGGTTCACAAATCATCACAATCAAGACATTTTTGGCTTGGACACAGTGATGCTCAAGGACCTCTGTTCATCACTGACACGCCCCGTTACCAAAATTATCAATCTATCCCTCTCACAAAAACATTCCCGAGCACTTGGAAACCAGCCATTGTCTCTCCCATTTTTAAGAGTGGAGACCTTCAATCCATGTCCAACTACAGACCCATTAGCATTCTCCCGACAGTGTCAAAAATTGCAGAAAAACTGGTAGCTAAACAAATTATAAACCACCTCGACACCACACTCTATTCTCTCCATCCTATGCAGTTTGGCTTTAGAGACAATTGCTCCACGGAGACCGCTACCTGTTTTATCACTGAAAATATCAGGATTTTGCTGGACCGAGGGGGGGTTGTAGGTGCTGTTTTCCTGGATCTTAAGAAGGCTTTTGACAGTGTTAATCACAAAATCTTACTGTCAAAATTATGCAATTTTAACTTTTCTTCTGATGCACTGCAATGGATTGACTCTTACCTCACTGACCGCTCCCAACTTGTCAAAGTCCAGTCATTTAAATCTGCAGCTCTCAGTCTGCCAACTAGTATTCCACAAGGATCAATTTTGGGACCTTTGCTATTTTCACTGTACATTAATGACCTTCCATCCAGTTGTCCTGATGTTTCTGTGCAGATGTATGCTGATGACACTGTAGTATATGCTCATGGCAGTAATTCCTCTCAGGTGGCTGAGAAGCTCACCAATGCCATGGTTAACATCACAGCTTGGTTGAAATATTCTTGTTTGCAGCTAAACACATCTAAAACTGTTGCAATGTTTTTCACCAAGTCCAGTGATAATTTCACTGCTGAACCAGATGTTTTTGTTTCAGGAGAAAGGCTACAGATTGTATCAGAATATAAATATCTGGGTGTCCTTCTGGATTCAAAGCTGTCTTTCAAATTACACATCAAAAGAGTCTGCAACAGAATCAAATTCAACCTCAGTAATTTTAGACACATTCGCCATCAGATGTCCACACAGTCAGCAAAAATGTACATGCACTCTATGATCTTCTCTCATATCACTTACTGTTTGCCTGTCTGGTCACAGGCTTGCAATACATCTTTAAAACCTGTCCAAACATTATACAAACAAACTATTAAAACCTTGGATAAAAAACCCAACATATTTCACCATTGTACAATATTACAAAAACATGGTTTACTGAGTTGGGAAAACATGGTCAAATTTTCAAATCTCTGTCTCATGTACAAAATCCTTCATGGTTTATCATCCCCTCCTCTTCACCAGTTTATTAACATCCGGACAGCAGATCACAGCAGAACTCGGAGTGCAGTCAGAGGAGACTGTATCATTCCCTTCAGAAAAAGCGTTTTTGGTCAGACTGCTTTTTCTGTTAGAGCTGCTACTGAGTGGAACTTCACACCTGTTACTGTCAGAAATCAAAACACATATCATATATTCAAGACACAATTAAAGAAATGGCTCATTGACAATCAGAGCTGTCAACACTGAGTACATTTCCTCTCACTGATCCTCGCTACTGTCATGTCTTTTATGTGCGCATATGTTCTTACATTTTTCTGATTTTGGATTGTTTTATCACTAATTTGTTTTTAGGTTAACTGCTTATTTTATTGAATGCATTGTTTAATATATATATGTAATGTTATGTAAATATGTAATTTTACTTTGATCTTTTAGGGTGTTTTAACATCTTCCCTGGGACTGCAGATGAAAAATAGCCCTTTGGCTAACTCTGGCATATTGACAGAAATGTTTATTAATATGCGCTGTCCCCCTATTCAAATAAATGGAAATAATTAATAATTAAAAATTGAAGAAAAAAGGTTCAGCGCACTGTCTCATGGGTCTAGATAACCCAACTCCCAACGTTAAAGTGCCAAGGATAGCACAAGGGTTACCCAGAATTTTGTTCATTTGAAATTTCTGTTTCTCTGCTATAATGAAAAAATGTGTCTTTAATAATGGAAGTGAGTAAAATGCTTACAAAATAAAAATAAAAAAAATCCAAAAAGATGATGGTTAAATATATATTTTCAAACAGGATCTTAAAGATGTGTAGAATATAATTTACAATACACAGTACACACACATTTTCTTTTTAAGATTTATATCAGAGCTTCAGAGATATTACAGTTTTATCTGGCAGTTGTTGTTGTCACTGTTGGGATGAAAACCCAAAACCATAACACTGAGATAAGTCTGGATTTGTGCTGCTGCAGCTTTTTTTATATATTGAGAGGTTTTGGGAGATTTTCATAATGCAGGGTCAACTTGAAGTAGTTCAGGTCAGGAATCCATTAAATAAAACCAGATACAAAAGCAGGAAGAGAATTTTGGGTGTAAAGAGAGGTTTAGGCGGGCTGACATTTTGAGTTAGACAAAAGAACAAAACAACTGAGAAAGACACTGTGCAATTCAATGACCATGTTGGGACACCTTTTCATGAGATGTTTTTACTGCCATTTTAAATAAAAACAAAGTCATTCAAATTACAGTTGTCCTAATGAAAAATAATTATAAAACTCTCAATCAGCTTGCCAAAGTGTATACTCCAGCTTTCTATGCTAAAATAGTTTGGTTTGGAAAGTTTCCTGTCTTGCTTGATTGTGTACATATTTGATCAAGATAAAAATTTCATAAAAGAAGGAAATCATAAATCTTTAATATGTCTTTCATATCAATGCTTCAATGGAAACCAACAGAAATCTTTTGCAGATTGTATAAAGTTTAAAAGGATAACAGCAGCCCCGTCTTGTTTCATCGTTATGCTTCTAACCAAGAGTACAAAGAGACAAAATGATGTGCTGCAATACAATGCTGCTTGGAAAAAAGATCAGGTAAATGACTGAATGTATGTCTTTCCTAACAATACCCTGTTCTATAAATGGTCTCAATAGTATTAGGAAATGACTGCTTCACAGTCAAATCAACCTGTCAGCGGTCTGTGTCCAAAGGAACGAGTGGCAGATCAAAAGCCATGAAAATACATTCAAAAGTCTATTTATGCAGCCTTTCGCAGTCAGTTAGAGGGGGCTTCAAAGCTTTGGCTGTACCTCTTTTCTTCAGAGATGCAGCAGCTCGAAACCATTAGTTGGATGACTGAAAACATATTTTACATGCCTGATTTTTTTGAGAAGACTTATGCAAGAGTACTTGTAAAGTTTTTTTTTCTGTCTCCTTTTTCAATGAGGACAGTGCCATAATGTATCAAGCACAGTATTTAAGATTTTTTTTTTCTTTACATTAAAAGATCTGTTCTTGTGGCTTTGCGGTTAGAAGGTTTGTCAGACTGAATGCATTATTTTAAAATTAACTAATCGTTGTGAACTTTAAACTTTACCATCATAAACTACTCATCCATTCATCCACTTTATCGTCAGTTAACCCTTGTGCTATCCTAGGCACTTTAACGTTGGGAGTTGGGTCATCTAGACCCACTAAACAGTGTGTTGAACCTTTGTTCTTCAATGATTTGTGATCATTACTGGTGTCCATGGATTACATGAAATCTTTCCACCTTTATCCTTGAACTATGAAGCTGCATTAACACCAGACACGTCTGGTACATTCAAGAACATGCTATACACGGTTTCATGAATGCACATCCAGTCGGAGCAGCAGGGAGGGGCTTCTTCCAAGCTTTTCTGTCCACTTCCTTAAATTGGTGAAGTCCCGTTGCATAAAGTCAAAGTGGTGCAAATCTTGTAAATCTTGCTTTACATCTCCATCTACATCTCGATTCCAATATATGAAAGACTTGGTGTTTTATAATGAATGAACAATATGTCTGAGCAACACTTGCTACCATTCAGAAAAAGCACAATTATTAATTTCTCTTTTGTAGTCATGTTTACAATGGTTGCCACTTCTGTGTTTTGAATCGCTACCTACACATCCCTTCCGGTTATGTGCATCTAGTCCCTGATTAGTCACTGATTGTCTATAAAGTCCCTTATTGGTTATAGGTCAGTCATATTTTTAGCATCCAAAAAGGTCAACTGGTTCAACTTTACGCGTGTGATCAGCGAACTTAGACTGCAAAACTCAATGGCCTGAATCCTGCAGGGTCTTTTGAGAAAACGTGCTGATTACCTGGATCATGGAACCTGTAGCCATACTTCAATGGCAGGTTAGTTGGAAAACAATGACCTTCAAGGCCTAAAGTCTGACACCTGTGTTCTAAATCAACTACAGTTGTTGGATGAACTCAATAGTTTGCCTATTGTTCAACTCCTCCAGTTAAGCTGTTGACAGTTAACACTTTTGAAAACTAGGATTTATGTCTATCTTGGGGAAAAAAGGTCTATCTTGGGGAAAAAATGATTAAGGTCCACACTGACTTCAATCATGATAATCAATGAGCCCTAAAAAGCTGTTACATGGTGTGTAATACTTATCAATGAAATGATGTAGAAGCATCTTCTGATGACAATCATTAAATAATCCATATTTTTTACTTGATTAGTAACATGGAGCGATGTTTATTGGCACAATGTGATCATGAATTTGACCGATAAACTACTTGACTAGAATTGACAACCAATTAATCCAACTTGCCATGTGTGCCACTATACACCTTACTGCAAAAAAAGTCTATTTATCATTAGGAGTAATTGTCTAGAAGACGGCATCTTTATTCAGTTTTTTATTTTATTTTCTAACTCGTGTTTACTTATATCTCAAATGGGTTTGATATTATCTGTGTTTTGGGACTTTTTAAAATTGTAGTATCTAAATCATTTTAACACTTAAAATAACCAAAACTTTTCCAACTATTTTACCCTCCCCATTACTTGTTGGCTTGAACTTGTATTGCAATGAATGTTTGTGCTCAAGCACTTTTTAATTGCCTTAGTCTGATTTTGACATCAAATCATCTGCCTCCATCTAACCCTATCCCCTGCATCTTCCTCAGTCTTAACTGCCCTTGTGTCCTCCTTGACTATACATCCAAGAACCTTAAAATACATTATTCTACACCTACACAAATGTACTTGTTTTGATGGTTTGTCATCTGTTAGAAATGCTAGTTGGTGTCCTCATGACATAACTGGGCTGCCAGGCACAGTGGTTAGCTACTCATGCCTCACAGCTAAAGGCTACTTAAGTTCCGGCTGGGGGACCTGAACCAGAACATCAATGGGGGACCTTCTGTGTGGAGTTTGCATGTTCTCCCTGCGTGGGTTTTCTCCGGGGGTACTCTGGTTTCCTCCCCCTGTCCAAAAACATGCTTCATATAGGTTCTAATTTGTCCCTAGGTGTGAATGTGAGAGTGCGTGGGTGTGTGATTGTGGACACTCTACCTGTCCAGGGTGCCCCTTGCCTTCACTCCAGCAGCCCCGTGACCCCGAAAGGGAATAAATGGAAGAAGATTACTATATAGTTGTGTAAAACAACAAGCTGTCTGTCCTGTGCAGTTGTTCTACGTTAATCTCTGGTATGTCTTCTGAAACAAGATACAGTTAATAGTTTACTTTGCCTTTTTGTGAGCAACCTTACAAATCATGTAAGACATTGCATAGTTGGAGCCCTAGAGTTTCATATTATTTTAGTAATAAACCAAATTGACTAGACTTTGGTCAGGCACATTAAGGAATATATTAGAGATAGAAGACTTTGTTTTACCAAATTGTAGGCCAAACAAATGTGTTTTTTTGGGGGAGGGGGTGGGAGTGGGGTTAAGCATTTCTGTGTCTGTTTTGTTGGGACATTTTTAATATGCAGGTTAATGTAGTAAGGTTTTGTGATTTCATGTAAGTTGTAAATTAAGGATTTGGCTACAAGGAAGACAAAACAAATAACAAGTCATGTCTAGTTATTTAGAATACAAACATGTATTAACATATTAACATATTTAATATTATTATTATTTTTTGCTTAATCTAGCATTAACACATATTGTAAAATAATAATGTTTTGCTTTTTTGTAAAAATTCCTGCAATCACAAAAATATGAATATCCACTTGAAATGATAGTGTCTCCCAGTTTTAGTTCACATTTGTCAAAACTTTATTCATTATTATATATTTCTCCATGATATGGATCAAATCTGCTGTTTTTAATTATGAGTCTGCCTCCCTAACCACCAGGCAAGTCTGAAGTCTGATGCATTAAACATATCCTGCAAGTCTAAAAAGCTGATGGAGAAAAAGTATTGATGGAAAGTTTCAGAATTAATTTTGTTGGAATCATTTTTAAGTATTTTCATGTCTGTAAATGTGAACCTTGGTATGTGTGCATGAGGTGGCTGAGAACCAAAGGTTGAGGCTTACCATTTGTCTGGCTTTTGGGAGTCACCTGGGCCAGAAGTACGACCTTCAGAATGCTGGAGGACAGTGGCCGTTTAGGTTTGTTTTTTTCCAAAATCATAGGAAATATTTTTTTTTTAAACAAACTACCAAGTTGATTGTTAGACTGAAAATGATTCCCGATTACATATTAGAGTGCGAGTCACCCAGCTAATGGATGTGTTGCGCCCCCCTCTCGAATTCTCAAATTTTGACTTATGTTCCAAAGACTACCTCAAAGAGGTGTGGGTGCAAGTGTCTTGCGGCAAAGGGTGGTGGTCACGTGCACGCTGGATCTGCTGTGTCGGAGCGGAATTGTGGGAAATAATCCCCAGTGCCTGCTCTGGTCGAAATTGCGTTGAGCACCGGTTTTTCCTCTGCCTAATTCCTTTTCATGTGGCTGTTTTTACGTTGTTTCACTCTTAGTTGTTCCATCCTTTTTTTGTCTTTGCACCATAAGTGTGAGAGGGGAGAGATCGAAGACATGGGTGCTAAGGTCTGTGTTAGTTGTGTCAAAATAATAGTGCAAAGTGCGCTGACCAGAATTCAGGCATTTCAAAAATAAAAGCTGAAAGCTCTCTTGACTTAGCTAGTTGTTTGTATGTAACACTGCGGCACGAAAATGTCGCTTCCCTGTTATAAAGCCGCTCTGGCCAGCCCTCACTACCATATCAAAAACAGCCACTGGAAACAAGACAGTCTGTTTACATTTGGGTGAAACCCAGCTGTGAAATGCTCTGTCTGATGTACACAGACCCCATTCCTGTTCCCTTTATCCATGTATGACCTCTGCTGTGCATGGTTGGTCCTCGTTTGCGACGATTGGCCAGGAAAACCTTTACAGTTGGTGAAGGTTGCACAGATGGCTTTTGTCATGTTTCAGTGCCAGGTGGCAAGCTAAACTAGTCCCCTGGTTTTGACAAACTCGGTTCACCATGATTTAACTGATCAATTTACTCTCACCTTTGAGTGACAGAAGCTTAGCCTACCTCTGAATACTGCACTATTTAAGTTTTTGAACAGCAGAAGCCACCTGACTTTAGTGACAAAAATATAATTAGGACCCTAGGAGTGATTAGTGCCTAATGTGATGCACATTATTAATGGCTTGGACCCAACCAGTTGTTTCAAAGACATTTAGTGATCCTGGGAGTTGGAGTGTGTTCAGTAATGTGCACGTGAGTTCACTGGCGAGGCTTTCGGCAGAAAATCCTCTGATGAAAAATTAATTGACCATAGGTGTAACCAGTGCTGTAAAAGCAGGTTCATATTATCTACTTAGCTGCATGTTGATATTAACATACCACTCATTTATCAGCTAAATTCCTATAAGGGTCACCAGATATGCCTCCTCTGCTTTAAGACAAAATCCTCTCTTATTGGCCTAACTAAGGTAACAAAGAGGAAGACTTAGCAGATATCCTAGAATCTTTTTTAATATAATCTCCTAAATTAATTAGGATAAAATCAATGATTTATTCACTGGAAATCCACAACATAATTTTTTGTGTTAAATCAGTCTGATCATGCCACAATATTTGTCATGACATAAAACTGACTGTCCGTCACAACATGGCTTTTAAGATAATTCAAAACAACCACTCCAGAAACAGAAATAGATATTTACCGGTACATTCACATTTAGCAGATACTATGAATGAGAAAAAAATCTTACAAAAAAAAAAAAAAAAACAGGTCAGGGTCACACAGCGTGAAGGGTAAAGAATGTCTATGCCAGGAAAGAAGGAACTCTTACCAACTGCAGGGACTTTTGGCAAATTATTTAATTCCATACTTGCATATATATATATATATATATAAAATGTAATTTTTTGGCAGGTTTAAATGAAACACCGGATTCTGATTATTCTGACATCAACATAAACAGCCTGACAACCACACATCAAAGGCAGGTGTTTCTAAACAGGGGTTGATTTGACCTTGAGGACCAAGGTTGGGAAACACTGTTTTGGTGTGTTGAATCTTCTTGTCTAACTGTATAAGTTAGATACTTGTATTAGTACTAAAGGTAAGCTATAATCATCTATCGGTCGGCCGTGGTGCAGTGGTAGGGCGGTCAACCTCTGATCGCAACCTCTGACCCCTGTGTCAAAGTGTTCTTGGGCAACACACTTAACCTCACCTTGCCTCTGAAGGAAGGTTGGTGCCAGTGTTCTGCAGCGAAGCCGCCACCAGCGTGAATGTGTGTGTGACTGGCTGAATGGGACTGCAACTCTAAAGTGCTTTGGGCCTGATAGCTGCAGAAAGCGCCAGCCAAGTATTTGCCATTTGCCATTTTACCATATCCTGATCTTTCAGTTATCAACTTACTTAAAGTCTTGTTGTGGTGCAGAGGTAGAGCGGTTTACCTGTCAGTGTGCGTTGAAGTGTCTCAGGCAAGACACTGAACATGGGTCAATGGGACTTCTTAGAGGTGCTTTGGGCCTAGCTGTAGTAACGCACTACAGGTATACATCATTTACTAAATGTATCAGTAATCCATAAATTGATTTTAAATCCATACTCTTCATACACATTTTTTCATGTTTTATTTATAGAATGATCTACATGCTTCTATTTTTCTAAAAGCTTTCCTCTTCTCAATGAGCATTTTCTACCGCACGGAGTTTTGGCCATGGTGAGGAAAATTTAAAGAATATGATCGCAGATTAAGTCACATAATGATTTTAATCTCGGCCATGACGAGGAAAAACCTGACACAAGTTTCGAGAAAAACTCGTCGTGTCGAGATAAAAATAAAACAGTTCTGATTATTCAATGTTGCACGAGAGCATTGAAGCTAAGTCTTTAGGAGTATATTCAGTGTTATGGCTAATGTTAGTGAGCTAGTGGCTTTGTATTTAAGAGTTTACGACAGAGTTTTATGGCCACCAAAAAAGTAATTTTATTAGGAGATACAAACTCGTAAATTTACGGGGAAAAAATCATAGATTAACAAGGAGAAAACACAGAAGTTGTCTGTTTATTGGTTTCAGCTTGAAGATTTAAATATGTGGAGCCTTTTGTGAAGCTTTATATCCGGATTATAGGTTTAAAACAAAGAGATTCTGAACCTTTTGGCGACTCAAAATCAGATTATTATCAGTGGAGCCGTCTTTCCGGGGTTCGGTAAACATTAAAGCGACTTTCATATGTGGCAAAATAAGGAGCTCAGAGAAACGTTTGGGTGTAGAGGATCGCTACAGCCTTTATTCTCCTTTTCTGACCACATAACCCGAAGTTCATCTGTCATTTTACGCTGGCGAATCTGTCATCCGAATACACCAATGGCGTGAATTAAACAGTGTTCCATACGCCCATCGCTGCAGACGGCGTTCCGGCCTGATCATTAAAAAAACAAAGATGAATGAAAATAGTCTGTTATATTAGCATTAAAACGTTGAAAGCAAGGCAAAAAGTGCTGCTCGTCAGACGGAAGCATCACACAAACCTAGAGATCTGGTCTTTGGTGGAGGAAGAAAGGATTCAAGTGGACAGCTGCAGGGACACCCGATGGCTTCATCGGCTGCAGAGATCCTGCAAACCAACCATCAATAAATAAAACTTTAATGAATCGTAAATCAATCAAATGAGCCTCCAGACATTTGGAACTTTATCAATAAACATTCAGCTCACCTGTTCAACTACGTTTAGTCGGTCTGCTCTGCTGCTGCACGGTGTTCACCCGCTGCTCTGCATGCTCACTTCCACAATAATCTCAGAATTTACGCAGTTTTTTCTCTCACAGTAATGATATTACAATTTTTAATCTCAAACTCATTTCAATTTTTATCTCAACAAGATCTAGTTTTTTCAAACTTTGTGTCGAAGCTTTTTCTCGTCATGACGAGAGGTTAAAGCGACATGACGACTTCTAATCTCGTCACGTTGGCCAGAATTTTTTTTCCTCACCGTGGCCCTAAAACTCCGTCGTAATTTTCAAACTACTTCAATAAAATTCAATTATTCGATGCATTTTATTTCTCTGCACTGATCCAATCTAAGGAAACTGATAAAATATGCTTTTATTCCTCCTTCTTTTTCACTCTATTGGGAGATACATTAAAGCAAATATGCTGTAAATATGTCCTAAAGCGGATCATATCTTGACAGAATTCCATTTCCATATGAAATTAAAACCTTTACCCTGTAATAGCCCTGAAATTGATAACAGGAACCAAAGTGAACTAAGCTCACTGCTGTGGTAGTCTTGCTTTCCTAAGAGGTTAACAAAAAATAATAAAACAATAGAGAGAGAGATGGGGCACTAGGTGTATTAAAGCCTGATTAGTTTTTCTGATGAGATTACAGCAAAAAGCTGAGTGTTTGGCTGGAGGTGAAATTAAAAATCCGCTGTGGAGGAGGAGGGAGCGAGCAAATGAAGCAGAGCAAAGCAGAAAACGGATTAGCTGAAATGTCAATGTCAAAGGCCAGAAGGACATGGAAATGTAAAAACAAGCAACTTGCTGTAATAATGACTAATGTTTGAAGGAGAGCAGCTTTGCAGTGACTTCTGTATCACACATAACTCCAGAAATTACTCCTCTCCGATTCCAAGCTATAAATTAAACCTTGTTTGGTACAGCAGGGCTGCTGTCCTATCCTTTAACCTCGCTGGTGGCATTAAAGTGAATTCAATAGGTTATAATAGGGTGTGATCACTTTTAAAAAGGGTGGTGTAAATACACCCGAAAGAAAATGTTCTCACTCCATGTAAAGAGGGTGAGCTCCCATTCATGTTTGAAAAATCCCATTTATAAAAACAAGCAAGGTACCTTATTGGCTTAACAATCTGCTTATTTAAGCTCACTGATGGAATCAGCCTTATTTGTGGCTTTTTTTTATTTTTATAACTAGGATGGCTTTTTGTGTAGCTTATCTAAAGTCCACTTTTCACAACCTAGCAACCATCTTTTCATCCTCTTCAGCTGCTAGAGACAAAGACAGCCCCAACTCTAACCTATACACCTTCCTCTGTCCCTCTCAACAAAGACTCTCCAGCACAGATCCACCCCAGAGTGTGCCCTGCTATAGTTTGAGCCTCCCGCCTTAGGGCTGGTGTTACTGAGGTGCGCACATTGTGCTTCAGGGATGAAAAACCATCTTCAAAGACTGATTTGTTTGTTCCAGAGGCTCCTTCTCCAATCTCCATTTCATTGATAGTATTGCATTGGTTTAAAGTGCACAATTCACTGCCCCTTTAGATCCTGCTGTTTCCACCTGTTCCAGATGATTCTCATTTGAGACCCCCCAAATCCTTGTGCAACAACACATGCAAGCTTTTTGTGTGTACACACAATTTATCCTATCTTTTTAAAAGAATCTTCCTTAATTAGACCCCAAGGGATGCGTTGCTGGTTTCACTCTTTAACGCCGGAGCTTTTGCTCCAGGGTTGACATTCTTAAACTTCAACCAAAATGAATGTAATTCCAGCGGATTTGGAGGCACAGATATGCAACACTTTACAGCAGTGACGTCCCTACGCAGTCTACGTAAATCCGCTGGTTCTGTTTCAGAGAAAAAATCTGCTTTGTGCCATTATGCAACTTCTTTTGTTTGTAAAGTGTGTATAATCGGTGCAAAAGTGACATGAAAAGTTGCTTTTCATATCAGAATCGTTGATAGAGAGTTTCTGTATGTCAAAGAGCATGTGTCATTTAGGTGTCCCCTGCAACATCTCCGGTATTAAAGGGTTAAACTGGTGAAAACTCGCCCTATGATTTTTCTTTTTATGTTCAAGTTTAAACAATTCTCCTTGCTGGTTCATTGATACATTGAATCAATAATAAAAATGAAACATACGTCTTTGATGTTTTGGTGATTATTTGTTTAATTATCCTTTTTTTAATGTATTTATCTGCAAGCAGCTCTCACAATGCCCTGCACAAAGCTGATTCACACTGATTCAAAGTAACTGAGCTGCTGACTTGTTCAGCCGCTGCGCGTTTGTGCTTCTGTGGACAATTTGTCAGAAAACTGTGGCTTAAACACACATTAATAAAAGCATTACTCAGGTGAATATGAGCAGCTGAAACTCAATTGGCAGACACACAAACATACACTCATGCTATCTCAGCGTGCAGGAGCTGTATAGCTCCCAAACAAACAAACGGCCACATAAACTTTGTCCCACTGAATCAGCAGTATTCTCTGTGCAGGATAGTTGAGAGCAACAGCAAAGACCAGTAAAGCACTTCTTGATCTGATGACAACACTTTTTATAGATTTAAAGACACATATTCATCATATCTAGTTTACTATTAACTTATTATCAGGACTTTAATCTAAACATGTAGTCACAGACCTCTAGTTAAGATGAATTGACTACCGTGGTAATTTAATCCAAAATGCCACGTCCACACATCAATGTCAGGTCCTGAAATGTTAAAATAAGCAAATATGAACCTTTCACAAGCAATAAAATATAACCAGGTGTTTTATCTAGACTTTAAGCAGTCTTCTGGAGATTCAACAGGTTGATGCTGTTTGTTTAACAGTCATTTTTCGTTGGGTTTTGATCCAGCGCATGCTGAATTTTCTGTACGGTTTTGTTTAACTGAACCCTCTGCTAGGCAAGAAGCGAAGTCCCAGCATGAGCCGTGTTGTTAAATAATGGCCACTCTCGGGCCCAATTACACTAAACCTCAGCAAAGGTCTGTGTGTGACGCAATGGTTCTGCAGCATCACAAACAAAGGTTCACTTCTAATCAGGTGCTGAATATGAATGTGAGGTTGTTTTTTTATTTATAGCTCATTTCTAACAGGGCAGAGGACGCACCGCCAGTCTGGATTGCTCTCTAATGAAAAGTTCCTCAGAAGTATTTTCTGTATTTGTCTCATTTATACATGACATCCTACAAAGGTAGCTGCTTCCATATTTTAAATAAAAGTCATGAGTTGAGAACATTCTTTTGTGCACCCAAGCTTTAAAAGTCTTTTTTGTTTGTTTTATTTTACCTGTTTGGAGTCACCATGGTAAATCAGTTATTAAACTTTTTGTCAATTTAGCCCTCTGTTTTCTATTCAAAACATTCAAAGATGTTCTGGATTTGGGGCATAGAGGCAGGCAGAAGTGCATGCTCGGTGTGAGGCGCACTGTTGCACTAAAATTCTTAAAAATAGCAAAAGTGCGTCTCCACACAAAAGGATTTTAAGTGCCGTTTGTTAGGGTTTTGCAGTAATCAGCCAAGAATAAAAAATAGGTCTGGAATTCGTGCAAAAAACAGATTTCCACTGAAGATCTTTCTACTGGTGGAACAAATGAATGTCTGGAGGCCTTGAGGGGAGGGTCTGACATCTACTATGCACAAGATTTGCAGTATTTTGTGTAACATGAGCCATGTACCAGAGAGATTCTTAGGCCATTCAACAGCTGGTCAGCCCTGTTTCTACGAGGCAAACATAACTAAGGACACTGGGATGACATTGCTTCTTAATGCCTTAATCACAACCCAACCCAAAAAACAGACAGCACCCAGCGCTCAATTGAGCGTCAGAATGAGACCAAGATTTTCTGAAAAAGGGTCACCCCTGAGTCAGTTTAACACAGCAGAACTTTCTTTTACTTGTTGTGAGCAGAAACTAAAGTCTTTTGTAGTCTTTTGTCTGTAATCTTTCAAAAATGCTTGATCATCTGTCTGATAAACAAGTCCAGATGATAACTTCAGAGGAGATTCGAAGGAAAAAAGTGGCCACTCAACAATTCAGTTGCATCTGTTGCAGGACAGTAAATAATTGATCATGACCTCTTATCTCAACGCTAAGAACTGTACTGCTTTTTTTGGGTCACTTTAGGAGAAGAGGGGGTCTGAACTGAAGATGTGTATCACTCTGCTGCATGCTTGAAACTGATTATATTAATTCTGTTTATTCTTTCAATTTAAATCAAAGACTACTCCATTACTTTAAAAATCCCCTTTTAAAAACAAACAAACAATGACATTCATTTAAATTAACTGAGCAAAGCACAAGAAAACACCAGATTTTCACCAAGCCACAAATCACAATTACTTACTATGTTTAAAGTAGGATACCAAATATGGTATTTCAATTCTGATTACAGAATAGACATAAAGCACATTTTAAACAGATATTGTATGCTACATGAACCCAAATGTAAAAACATCAAATGAAAAAGGAAAATACTTTTTTTTTTACTGATTATACAATCAAATATCACCTCTCCTCACTTTTTGGCTTCAAAATGTTTGTATATTTTGATGGCTCCATTTATGAACTTCTAAATTGTTTTCAGGTTTGTCTCCACATGCAATACATTAAATAAGACTTTGTGGATGATAAGGCTCAATGCACAGTTTTAACTGACTTAGCGGCTGAGCTCTCAGCATCTAACTTATTGTTTTCAAACAAGAGAAACTCTAATCGTAATATTTATTGGCTTTTCTGAATTGGTTTTCACTCCGGATAACGCAGAGACTTCGCTATGTAGAAAATGTGAGCAATTCTTGGGATCAATAGGAAGCAGATTCTTTCAGACCTGAAGATCAGAGACTGTGATGCAGTGCTGCTTCAGGGTTAGGCTGTGCTGTTGAAATAAACACTGAATTTCAGGTAAAAGACTGGCCTTTACCTGCAGTAAATCTTTGACTTTCATGTCATTTCAGACCAAGCTTCACTGACAACTTTACTGGTATCACTGTAACCCATGAGGAGGGGTTTTCCTTCAATTTGACATATATTAAACCTGACTTACATTTTTTTTTTCCTAAACCCAGCTGAAAGGTTGACTCATCTAATCACAGAGCATGCATCCATTGTCGCATCTGCCCTTTTGAGATGAGCGTGTGTCCAGAAAAGTTGCTGCTGTTGACATATCGCTCCTCAGAAAACATAGCTTTAGGTTAATTTTTCTGGATGTAGTGAGAATATGACAACTGACAGCTACTTTCTAAGGAACCAGTCTATGAGGCTATATGGCTGACATGACACATAAATCTCATCATTGTGGAATTTGTGATGTTTATATCTTATTTTCTCTCTTTTGTTGCTTCTATTTCAACCGTTCATAAAAATGAATGTAATTGTCAAACTAAAAGGTTGAGACTTTAAAACACAATCAGGTCTACACATTAGTTCAATTTCATTTTTTTACAAAAATGTTTCATTCGGTTTGGGATCAGAGGAATGGTCTTAGCCAGTCCCAGCTGTCATTCTGTTTCCTATGGAGACAAATGAGCATGCATGCTCATGAAATTTTAACTTGAGACCAGTTATGAGTTCTGTATGGGCCTTTTCTGCAACTACAGTGTTTCTGCAACTACCAAGCACATACCAAAAGTGAAAAAAATGTAATCATATTAATAAAACAACAGTTTAACACGAGATTCTATTTTGAAATGTTAAAATATGGAAGGTTCAGTCATTTTATTGTTTTTTTTAACTACTTTAATTTAAAAATCATTTTGTTAGACTAAATGAGACTCTTAAGTGTTATATTTCTACCATGAATTAAACAAATTGTTGTCCAATCAATGTGTTAAACTAATTCTCACACTGTACTTCCGTCCTAATCAGTGCATTGCATTACAGAACATTTTTTGCTTCCTTTGCACTTCTGTATATATTTAATTAGAATCAAATGATCCAAAATGTTATTTTAGGATTATAGAAATATGTTAAAGAAAATGGTGTAAATGGTTTAAAGGGCATTCAAAAACCTCCTTCTGAAACCTTGCAGTTATAAAGATGACTCAAATATGACAGACGCTTTAAAATCTGTAAATAAAACAGAAAAACTTCCTGCCGAGGTGAGAGATGTCGCTCTGTGAGCAAGCAACTTTGATCCCTTTCTTCAACTCTATCCACTTTGATTCTTTGACATCTCGATAAGAAGACCCACGGGGTGGGGTTGGGGGGTTCTTTGTGTCAAAGCCAAAAGGTCATATGCTCCAATCTCCTTTTAATTCTGACTTGTAAATGTGTGTGCAGTATACTGCTCTGTGATGCCCTTTTTCTCAGAGTTG
Source organism: Oryzias sinensis (assembly GCA_037389245.1). Taxonomy (NCBI): domain Eukaryota; kingdom Metazoa; phylum Chordata; class Actinopteri; order Beloniformes; family Adrianichthyidae; genus Oryzias; species Oryzias sinensis. The sequence goes on along the minus strand of CM074496.1, from coordinate 24,851,302 downwards.
TCGTATGTTTAGACATAGCTCTCCAGTGGGTATAGACATTATTAATGCTGTTTAGTATAACAATAACACAGACTAGTTGGAATCCAGTCATTCTCTTAGTATTTCATGCCTGCTGTCATGCCAACAGAAATATCTTTTGGGTTTTTTAAGAGGCTGCAACATGCAGTTTTAAAAGTAAATCTGAATGTCAGATCTTTGAAAACGTATTTATTTATTTAGTCACGAAAACAAATCTAAACTCAACATAACTGGGGAATCTGTAAACTAGCTGCTTTGTCATTGATTTGCCTTTAGGTGAAGGTATTCCAGCTTTGTGAACGCTGCAAACATGCTTTCATGAAAAAGTCTGCACCCTGCAAAAGATTAGAAATACAAAAACAGTGCAAAAGCAGCCTTTAAAAGCACCCTCCTTTTTTTGTTTTTTTAGGAACAGAGTCATTCTTAATGCTAGATCGCTGCTTGGATCTGTGTCTGATGGTTTCCTTGTTTCTTCATTACAGAAAATTAATTGACAAAATTTGCCTTTGGGCAAATACAGAAAAGCACCCGTTTTGCTCTAATAACCACGGTTTGTGTTTTGTATCACATTGAGGTTATTTAGTTAAAAAAAAATGTGACAGCCTGGTGACACAAAGCTCAAAACATCATTAAATTCATTAGAGACAAGCAGCTATTGGTGCTACAACAAAATAAATGAATGCTTGACATGATGATTAGAAAAAAAAACATGTTATGTTATTTATCTTTCCTATAATGTCCTGTGATTCACGACAGTCACAAACACGTTACATATAAAAGGTATATGAAGGTTCATTTCTATTGCACCCTTCACAGATAAATGATTGTGATTTACAAAGTAAAATAAATTAAAGACAGGGAAAGATTATAACAGTAAACAAAACAGAGTACAGAACAATAAACTAGAAGCTCTGCCAAAGTTTGCGAATTGTCTGGTAGAATATTCTTCTATATTGTTAGTCAACTTGTTAAAAAAATAAAAAAAAAACTCCAAAAATAAATTTGAAATGCAGACACAATTTTAGTGACATGAAAAAAAAAAAAAAAGATATCATGGCCATTAGATGCCTGATTAATCAACTTAGTAAAAAAAAGTGATGAAAAGGAAAGAAAAAAGGAAAATAGACAATTTTGTTTCACTATTTTTTTAAATCTAATATAACATTTTTACCTTTAAAATGTTCACCTGTAACAAGCAGGATTTCTTTCCCACACTGCTCTGGAAAGAGTGGAAGCAAAACTAAGAAAAAACAAAGCAGGTAAAAAAAAGGAGGGGGGGGTCAATTGTTACAGAGAACAAGACGCTATTCCAGCATCCTCCTGTTGAACTGATTTGTTGTGAGGATGAGTGAGTACAGGGAGTGTGTGTGATTCTAACACCAAGTGCAACGTAACCTGTCGAAAAGAACCAGGCTTAAACTAATTATATTTCCAAACTCAACGCTTGGCATCCCATCTCCATTAGAAAACATGGCATGTTTTCACTGGTTTATCACTTCATTTTCCAAAATGCAGATTCAAAAAGGACACACTGCTCTTAAAACTCATGGTGAGTGGTGTATACTTGTATAGCACTTTTCTACCTTCCTCTAAAGCCCATAGTGCTTTCTAGTCACACACTGATGGCGGCTCCGCTGCCGTGTACTGGCGCCAGCCGTCTACCAGACGCAAGGTGGGGTTCAGTGTCTCGCCCAAGGACACTTCGACACATTGGCAGGAATCAAACCTGCAAACTTCTGATCAGAGATCAATTGCCCTACCACTGCACTGCGGCCGCCCCGTCATGGGGCATCATCACCACACTAATACTTTTATATTAATAATCTTTTTTTAAATATTACATGATTAGAAGTCACAGGGAACCCTTTGAAAATAGATCAAAGGATGACCGGAACTTCAGGGGAAAAAAAAAATCAGAAAATAAAAGTGTAATTTAGACTCATAATGCCGTGATTATACTTTTAATGGTTTGATCTATTCATTTAGGATTTTGTCACATTCAGGTGCTCTAATATGTTTAAACACCCGTCTGACATTTGTGTTTCTTGAGTTTTGGTTTTAGCTTTATTTTGAAAGTTCATTGTCTTTTAAGGTTTTCCACATCATGTCTACATTGAAGTTAAACATTGTAGCCATTTAAACATTTTAAACATGTAGACATTTAAACATTTAACATTGAAGTTAAATGAATTTGTTTTCTTCTTTTATGTAAAAAAAATTAACATTTTTTAAATCTAAATCTTAAGTTTTTACAAAGTTCAGTGTGGAACAATAACTACCCTAACGTGATAAAGTATGGGTAATAATAACATTCACGTTGTAAAAAAATGTAGTTCCTTTAGTCTTTAATGGCATAGACAAGTTTCATTCTTTTTTTTTTTTTTTGAAAATCTAATGGGTAAAATTAAGAAAAAATACCTTATCTTTATTCTTAACTTTGTCTCTGAAAAATTGAATCAAATTACAAAACCCTCATTAACTTTACGAAAGTAGAGACTAATCCAGAAAGAAATGCCAAAAAGGCTCAGTGCAATGGATCAACCAGTACAAAAGCAAAAAAAAAAAACATTTACTAATTGATAGCTGATATAATTCGCCACCCAATTGCTTTTAGTGAACTCATTCTTGTTAGTCAAGTCTTTAAAACTCTGCTGACTATATCTATGATGGCTAACAGCATAGTAACAGCTGTGAAAAAAATCCACATCAGAGTGCAGCTTCAGCGGGTAACATCTTTGTCTCAGCGGTCCACCAAAGGCCTGCATGCTCCAATTACTTCATTGCTTTTTAATAAATTAGATTACTTTAGATTGATTGACAGCTGTGGCAGCTCTCTTGGTAATGCTGCACATGAAACGTGCTGCACACTCTGCTCCAGCTCATGTCTGCACACAGCAGTGCACATTGTTTACTACCCCCGAAATGGGAAAAATCTGGTGAAAATAATCATTGTGAAGTATAAAAATCAAGTTCCTTAAGTCTTCCGTGGCAACAAATACATTGTTATTTTCAAATTTGTCTGGAAAACGAAAACAACTTCTATTTAGGAAAGCAGACAGTAATCCAGAAAGAAACTACTACTATTTATTTATTTATTTATTTTTTTTGCAGCAGAGTACCAGTTATATTTAAAGGCTGTGGTATGGACATTAAAGTTTAAATAAAGCTGCTTTAATCCAAATAATAAGTGAACATAAAGTAGTAGCAATCCAGATATTTATTTATTCAATTCTCTATTTTCTTCTACTATATACTTGCTGTTTCCTTGGCAGCAGTCAAAGGTGGGACTGTGAGGTCTTTGAAAAATACCACCATGCTAACCTTGTTACATTCAGTCAAGTACAAATGCCAGAGAGGATTCTGCTGTCAGGAGCCAGAGCGCAGCATATGAATGTGACAGTGATATTTTGCGAGTCATGCAGGTACGAACACAGAAGGCTGTGGCCTGCCCTGCATGTGTCCACCCACACTTGCACCCTTCCTTGCTCAGTATTGGATGCTAGCCAGGGCTGCATGCGAGTCTCAGCCAGCTGGCGCCTGCCTGCCACTCAGAACCCAATCTCCACATGCAGATGGACTCCACCCACAACTGGCAATGGGCAGAGCAGAGCTCCACGATCAATTAATCATAAATTGCACTCTGGTTACATCACGGCAGGACGACAAAATTATTCAGAGTAATTGAAAAACAATCTTTTGGGGGACACGTTATCATATGTGAACCACACAACCTTTTTTTACTACAAAAATACAGTGTTTCAAGCAGTAATGACACCCATTTAAAATGATGTGTCACTTCCAACCCTCTCAATTTGAATGATTTTGTGTCATCACATAGATGCTTGAGATGCTTAGTAACCTGCTCGTGAGGGCGCGGAGGTTTGTCCACTGACATTACTGATTTAGACTTCATGCATCTGAGTGCCAACTCTGGCTTCCAGTGCAGATAAAGGGAGCCGTGTAGTTACCTGCATAGATAATTGAGTGGAAAAGCTGGTTCTTAGTAATTACAGGGATTACTGTTATTACTTTGCAAATCTATTAGTTTAAATGAACCTTGTTGTTCTCTCACAGTACAGACTGATCTATCTTCTGTGTAATTTGAGAAGTGGCAGCATTATTTTACAAAAAGACAAACATTTAAAGGATTAATCCTATATTATGGTTTACAGTTTGTCACATATCTAAAAAATCACTATTAGATAAAAAAAACTCTTAAAAGGGCCCATCTCATGCAAAATCAAGTTTTCTGAGCTTTTAAGGGTAATTTAGTATTAATTGCTCAGGAAAAAAACAACCCCAAATCTCTGAGCATTCCTCTAAAAACATGCATTCTGAGCACCAGCCCCTCCCTCCCTAAGCATGAACACAATAGGGTTCTCACACTGTGATGTCACAAAGTGAGGAACAGCCCTGAACGGTCTGTGCTGCCAGCACGGTCCCCAGGCTAAGACACACACCCACTTTCTTCCCTGCACTGGCAGTGATTGGCTAAACGCTTTCATTGTCTATGCACAATACACTCATCCATCTTTCAAAAAGTTCGGGTGTTGTTTGCTTTCGTGGAAAAACGCAGACACGCCGTCGATATAGGCTTTAGGTTAACGTCATGAAATGGGCGGCACCCACAAAAAGGTCATTTTCCAAACCGGAAGTTGGAGAAAAAAGTGAAAATAACTAACATTTCATAGAATATATGTTTTTTATTGTGCATTATCCTATATGGATGTTACTTACTCTTAAAGGCGTCAGAGTAGTATTTAATCAGAGCATGCAAATAAGTAAAGTTTTAGCAATAATAAGTCATTCTTTTGAATTAAAACTATAAATTTTAAACAAAATAATGAAATAAATGTGGTCCGAAAACATCTAATTAACTTTTACCAAGTGTTTGTTGTTTGATGTTAATTAGAAAATTATAAATTGACCTTCCTTCAGGCATTTACGTAACACTACATCAGGATTTGTCATGTAACTTTTAATAGATGGACGGATTGTTGTTAACTGTTTCCTCTTATTAAAACTTTCTTGTGCATACCATAAACAACGGCATACAGCATCAAATTGTGACAGAGACAGCCTTTCTGATGTTCGCTGATGTTATAATTTATTCTTTGTTCATTTTTATTCAGTATAAATAGGTTAACCAGTAAAAGAAACATCAATTCAAAGCAGCCGTCGGACAGCTGCATGAAAATGCACAGTTAAAACTAAATGAAAGCTCTGGAGTTTAATTAATTTTCTTTTATGTTTTCTTTTCTTTCCCTCCTTACATTTAGAGAGCATTGTGTTACATGTGTTGCCTAAAGGGATATTTACCATAAAGTGGAAAACTTCTTCTAATTTTATTTAACAATGTTGATGCAGCATTCTACAACTAAAATTAACGTCAACAAAATAAGTGAGTAAAAAAAAAACAGTTCAAAGGCATTACTGAATAGAAACACGTGTCATTTCTGCCATCTATTCTCAAATGATGACATTCGTTGACAGGTGACAGGAAAAAAAATACATCTATACAAAAGTTCAGACGTTGTTTGTCCTTGTGGGAGAAACGCAGAGACACGCTGCTGAGGCCGGCTCTAGGTTAACGGCATGAAATGGGCGGCACCCATGAGGAGCGAAAGCCGGCGCCTAGATCGAGTCGTCCTACTTCTGGGTAGGAAAAGAAACTGGGAAAATAACTAACTGTTCATTAAAAACGGTTCTTTAGTATGCCACAGGTAATATCTTCTCTCATATATAGATATAGTTTACTCTGAAAGGCTTAAGGCCCGTACACACCGGGACGAAAATTCGCCAGGCGTTATTCGCCAGCGTTTTTCGCCATGTTTTTTGTGTTCACACCCAGGCGATTTTCGCTGACGATGAGCCGAGTGAACATGCAATTTCATTCCCTGACGTTAGATGGCGCTTAATGTAAAACAGAAATACTCCTGTACACAAGGTGGCGCTGCGCAACTTTACGCTTCTTAAAGTCGCTTTTCACTCAGAAGAAGAGAGCAAGTATTTACGCGATTGTCAGAATCAAACAAAGAAAACATGAATATTTCAAGCACCAGTTGCTCCAACTGGTGCTTGGTTCGGGGATATTTTAGAATGTCCGTTATTATTTCTTCGCGGCAGTGTAGACGCTACTTGGCGTCTATCTTCTTCGCTGGTATGTGTGCCCAGCAAGGCAGTTTTGTGTTTGAGCGCCCCCAAGTTGTGTTTTACTGTAAATTCAGAAGCTCCAGACACGTGTGCAAAAGCGCCATTCTCATTGGTCGTATAGATTTCGACGCGACGCGTCATAAAAACGAACCCGAGGCGTTTTTTTTTTTTTGACACTTTGACGCGTGGCGCTTTTTCGCGCCCGTGTGCACACTCACATTGGTGGCCTTTGTTTAGTCACGAAGCGTTAAACGTCGGCGAAAATCGCCGGCGAAATTCGTCCCGGTGTGTACGGGCCTTTAGAATTGCATGATATACCGGTGGCAGGTGCAGTTACCTGTTGTGGATACCTAACAGGTGAGAATGGACAAAGGAAGATATTTGTGTATATGAGAAGTTCTTAACAGCAGCATAACGATATAGACAAGTAAAAAAGCAAAAAGAAAAAAAAAGTATAGAAAAGAGAAGAATAATGGATCTCTGCACGATCCACTATTTTGACATATCCATTAAATTGCACGTCAGTTACAAGTGTTTGCATAGGAAATAGTTTGTAATATTTTAACATGTGAACAACTGTCATCGACTATTATGTTCCATATTTTGTAAATACTGTATATTTAACTGCAGAGTAACATTTAACAGTAACTACAAATGATATTTTAAACTAAACTGAGATTCATTCATAATGGTAGTGGATTTCAAAGAGCATCTCAAAAATTGTTATATAATAAAATGTTCAACTTTCAACTGGCTTGTCTTTTAAAACCAGTAAACAAAGTAAATAAAAGAAAACACTGCTATCAACACAAATTGTCAGTATACACCGCTTTATTATAGTTTAAGCATTGTTAAATAGTTTGTTATATTTGTGGCTTGACTTGCACTGACCCCCAATATAGGCTCAATGATTGGCTTGGATATTGAAATTTGATTTTGAACGGAAATTATTGTTATTGCATTTCAAAACAGCAACTAGTTTTAACTCAACCCTGAATCTAAACCCTGAAATTGCTGCAATCCTGCTTTGGTGTTCACTCTGAAAACTACACTGTTTATCTGATAAATCAAACACTTGATAATAGCACTCTGTGGAGTTTCTAAAAAAGGACCAAGTACACACATAGACACACACATACACAAATTCCCATGTGCATAATCAAGAGTACCAAATACAAAGTAAAAAAAAACAACCAAGTCAGCCCATCCATCAATCTATCTTAGATGTTACTTCAATAGCGGGGAGGAACAATGGAAGCTTGGATCTACAGTTAATATAGTTTTGTGGGATTATTTTTAGAAAACCTGAGAATGAGAGAAAAATTATTTTTGTTCTTTTGAAACCCACTAAAGAGCTTTGATCAGACTTCAGTTATACCCGTGCTTGTAATTTTATCCAAATGATAACTCATAAAGCTTCTACATATTCAAATGGTTCCACAACTGTCACACACATAGAATATCAAGATCATATGTAAGATGTTCCTGGAATTGTTTTCATCAAGCAATATCACATTATAATCCTGACCTTCTTCTGTGTATTGGAATGGTAAAAAATAAATGTTGCTGGGGTATTAATTTATGAAATTTGAGACGTTGCACGCTCTCCCAGTTCACTTGCAATAATTAAAAGGGAAGCCATTCAAACATCTCTACCGAATCCAAGTCCCTGATTGGTCAAAGTTCGACCTGGTTTATAGACCCACTTCAATCATCTTTTTAACTATTTACATTTTTTTAATGAACTTGGCGTTTTTAGCCAAAAGAAAAACAAAAAAAGAAACCTGTGTTGATTTCTAGCATAAAGATTCTGCAGAGCGGCAGTAGTTCATCCAAAGTTCCCCTGTGAGTTATAAGCAAGACTGCTGCTGCGAAAGATAGCATTCGCTCATTTCCTGTGATCCCTTTGTTCACACTCTCTCCCACTAGCTTCTAGCGACTCACAACCCCAAGCATTAGCAGTGCAACCAAAACAGTGAGCAATATTGCAGCTATCCAGCTGTACAGTTTTGAGCCAGAGGCCAGCTCAGATGAGACTTTCACAGATCTATTTGTCTGCAAGTGCATGCATCAGAATGGAGCATAGCAGGGAGCTGGTGGCCCGCCGATTGTTTGTACGTAGAAACTACAAGCTTTTTCAAAATGCTTTTTTTTTGTCTGCTTCCCTTTCCAGCCTAATAAAGAAATGATCAGAAATGCAGTTTTAACCTTAATTTTCTTTATATATGTCCTCTATCATGAGAAAAGTGCCATAAAGGATGTTAATAACATCAAAAACAAGAATTTTCATTGGAGTGGGTCTTTAACTTCCAACACCCATTTGCACATAGTGCTTGAAGATTGGCGTAAAACTTGCATTGCAACGCGTGAACACAAGAGCTTGGAATGCGGTACCCCGAAACGGGCATTTACACATGTAAATTATTATTAGTATTATTATTATTTACACGTTTATAAAGATTTTCCCTTGAAGGTGGTCGTTGATTACACCTTGCCGATGCTATGTGCACTATGTGAATATAGCATTTAAGTTAAATGATTTTCTGCCTGTAAAAGTGGCCTTGGCCTGTCCAGGATGCATCCTGCCTGCCTCTTAAATTCACTGATATAGTCTAAAGCTGCCATGAAGCTAATCAGGATGAAGCCAGTATACATAATTGAACGGATGGTGGAAATTTCTAATTTTTGCTGAAAGGACACTCATCCCAAAGCCAGATGTTTACACAAAACCAAGGTGACAGAATCAAGACCTAATCTTTTAGGGGTTTGCTTCTGAACTGCTTTTGATTTATTTTTAATTTAGGTTGCTAGAAAGCAGTTGCGATCACTATGGGCTTTAGGGAAAATCATGGCAATAAATTATCAACAGGGAAACATTTACTCTAAAGCTCTCTGCTCTTAAATGTGGGTTTTGCTTGAGAGCTCTAGACGCAGATTCATTAACTTTTAGACTCTTGAGAGTTTCTACACCTCCGTGAACACTGTCTTGCATTTTTTAAATATATCTTCAGCAATCTCCATGTTTTCCTAACACCTGCAATGTAAATCAGGCAAAATCTCTTCTTATAATTTGAGCGCTGATGGAAATGAGAAAAATAAAATGGGCTGGAATTTTATGACCTATATAATAAGGAATCAAAACTGGCCCCGGGTCATTGAGAGAAGTAGTAAATATGGGTCATGATTAATTAGGCTTAAACATTAAGCTTTTCTTATTTATAGACCACAATGTCAATACGTTCCCTCAAGGCTTGCTCAGCTGTAATGAAGAATGGCCTGTAAATTAAGTGAAAAATCTATGTTTGGACAGGTTGGCCCACGTGAAAGAGCTCAGGTTTTTCCCTGTGTATAAATCTACATAAACCATTAAAAAATGGTAATTAGAAAAATCAAACCTCAAAGAAGAAACATGCTCACAAGATGAAAAAAAGGACAATTTTGTTGTATATATTTTTTAGGAATTTCAGTAAATATCAGGATAAAGATGTCATTCTCAAAAGTGCAGGTGCTGTCTTCACCAAAAAGAAGTCAAATTGCTCTTCCTTTTGTAACTCTTGAAGGAACTGTGATGAGAAAGCAAGATACCCACCTGAGGTTCAAATCGAACTTTATTTCCTACATTGGTGTTAAAATTGTGCAAAATAGCTTTTACAACAGGTTTCCTTCTCTTTGCAGAGAAGGAAACTTTTTTATTTTTTTATTTATTGAGCTCTTCATGATTTTTTTTTCAAGCTCTTGTTTATAAGGAAGATCAAGGTTTTTTTAACTGTGTATGTGATCCTACAGTATTTGTTCATTTGAAGCTTTTACCTTTCCTTTCAGATTTTGAAAAAAAAAAGACAATACAAAATGTTGCGGGTCTACTAGACTAGGAGTGTAACGATTAATTGACAAATTGATTTTTATTCCTACAATCCAACCAGATCAGCAAGTTGTTAATCAAATCAACAAACATCATTATAATTCTTTTTCAAAATTAAATAAATCCATAACAAATACCACACAGTAGGTTTATTTTACCATAACGTAAAAACGCCCAAGTGCATCACAGCGGACAACACACATGTGATGGTAGCAAAAAACGATCAAGCCATCCTTACAGTCTAATGTGTGGAAACACTTTGAATTTTGCTAAGACATGTGACCATACAGTGTGTTAGAAAGTTCTAATAATGTTCTGTTTGTATTATTATACAGGAGGAGGGTCTAGGGCAGGGATGTCCAGGGTCTGTCAAGTGTAGTTTAGCAAATGCAAATGTTACGACTGATTATATGCTTTTGTACAGTTATAATTTACCTAAAAGCATAAGAATCATCTCCCCTCCTTCTCAATTTACCCACTTATCTTAGTGGAATATCTGGATACACTCTCAATTTGTCAAAAAGTGAATTTATGCCACTCTCCACTACATATACTCCAGGTTTTCTTGACAGTGTTTAATTTAAGTTGGTTAATGACCATTTGCACTATCTTGGTTTGATAATTCTTAAAATCCTAAATTAATATTTAAATTAAACTTTGCTGAATTTGTTTCAATTCTTAAACAAGTTATTGAAACCTGGAAATTATTCCCCTCATAATAGTTGATTGTATAAATTCTATAAAAATGATCCCTCTTCCCAAATTTCTGTAGCTATGTCAAAATCTCTCAGTTTTCCTTACTTCAGCCTTTTTTCAAGATCTTGATTCAATTATTCTTTCCTATATCAGGAATAAAAAAAATCTCAGAATCTCAAAGGAGCGTTTACAGACATAGGGTTAAAGGAGGGGCATTCTTTAGGCATTCATACTGGGCTGCCAATATTAGGGCGCTGACGTTTTGGCACCAGGGAGCTTTGGTCTGTTTGATGATTCTGTTGTAGTACATACTGTGAAAATTAAGGATGCTCGAAAGGTGGAGTTAGATATTGAGTGATCTGACTCAATGTGGAATAAGTGCTTGTCCAAGGCTTATTCTTGCTTTATTAACCCTCGCCATCAACTAATTCTGTGTTAGACTGTCCATTGTTTGTACTATTCTAAGGCTAGGCTGCACAGCATTTATCCCTCAGTTTCTCCCTTTTGTGACAGATGTAAGGTATCAGAGGTACACTGTCTCATACTTTTTAGTTCTGCTCTTGTCTAACCCTTGTGCTATCTTAGATGACCCCACCCTTACATTGACATGTTCTACCTACCATGACAAAGGTGGATAAAGGTGGAAAGATTTCATGTCATCCATGGACACCAGTGAAGATCACTGATCAATGAAGAAAAAAGGTTCAGAGCACTGTCTGGTGGGGTCTAGATGACCCAACTCCCAACGTTAAAGTGCCTAGGATAGCACAAGGGTTAGCTGGATATTGGTCTAAAATATTTCACTGGTTTTCTAAGGCTTCTCCAGCCTGAAGCAGGACTCCATTTTTGGCTGTTCACAGACAATCAGGGGATATCCCTGCAATAATGCAGCGACCACTGGAACTGGGAATGATAGTGGCCAAGAGACTAATACTACAAGAATGGAAATCTCCTGCTGCGCCTTCTTTTCAACAATGGATCACTGAAATGCTTTCAATTATACAAATGGAAAAACTCAGATCTTCAATAAAATGCATAGTTACAACTTTTTCAGGTACCTTGGAACTGTTTCTTTCTTATCTGTGAGTGGTCAGACTGGAATGACTTTGAAAGATTTTACGGGAAAGTAAAAGATATTAAAAATCTCCTGACTATTTTTTTCCTGCCTCTCTTATTTATTTATGATCTTTTATTTTATTTTATTTTTTGGTACTGGCACAATACTTTGTACACATCTCAGCCTATACTCGTTTGTGTGTTGTTTATAAATGAAAAATAAAAAAAACACAGTAATAAAAAAAAAATTCTGACCAAAATGGATGGTCAATCCAAAAGAATTGAAAGAAATAAACTCCCTTTTGCACAAAACATGTAATATCTGTCTGTTATCTTAATTGCATTATATCTTTCATACTATATTTGTTGCAAATTATCATCAGAAAATGAATGCCTCCACAGTTAACAGTGCTTGAAATCAGTTGTCTACCTTCTTATGACATAGTTGCCCATTAATCCCAGAGCGAGTTGAGTTAGATTAAGGTGCTAATGGTGTAAACCTCACTGGTTTTTACTGCAACTGGTTCAATGCCTGCCCCCAAGGGACTCATGTATGGTTCTAAAGAGTTTTCATTTTGATCAAACAGATGTGGAGTTGGTAATGTATGACCGTTCATTTAACAGTTTATGGGGCTTAATATGAAACGTTTGTTCTTGATGACAACACAAATACTTATTTTTGAGTATGCAGTATTAATCTTCAGATCACTTGTTTTTATGAAGATAATACAATTTCACAACAAAACATTTGGCAATTTCACTATTTGTGCTAAACTTTGTGTTATCAAATAATGTGTAGGTCTAAAGCAGAATCTTCAGCCTGACTCCAATCAATGCTACTTTAAAAAAAAATGGAATATAATTGATGAAGAAGGGATCTACTTTTGCTAAACATATGAAACATACTGTATACCAAGACTGGCCACTATTGGAAGATATACAGAATTATTGGTATAAATTTGACTTTCAATAAGGGAGTTGATGTGATATCACTATCTTCTGAAACCTGCTTCCGATGGTCTTTGGAGAAAATGCAGCGTTAGATGTTTGAAGGTTTGTGTCAACTTTGAAAAAGCAAATGGTGGACCTATTACTACTCAATTACTTAAAAAAAACAAATGCTGTCCCAATGTCATTGATAAAACATTGATATTGTATGGGTATTATAATCAAAATCCTCTTCTTTTCAGAATCAGCTTGTAGAGGAGGATACATTTTATAAATGAGCTTGAATAAAACAGAAAATGCATGAAATAACTATGTGACATATAACTATGTCACGCAAGGCCATTCATTGCTCCGATCGGCTGAGGTGCCATCCGGGAGGAAACCAGCGGGGGCGTGTGGCCGTTGGAAGAGCCTTAGCCGGGGCTGGGACCGACCGGAGCGGCGCACCGAGGAGCAGCTGCAGCCCGTGCGTTCTTCCGACGCGAGGACGCGTTTCTGGCGGATCGGCGTGGGGAATGCGCGGTGGCGGACTGCTGAGGGGATCGCCGCACACCGTCGATCTCTCTGAGGAGGGGGATGGTGTGACGGTGTGGCACCGTCAGATGCCGAGGGGGGGCCACACCGTATTTTATTGTTTGGGTTTTGTTGTGTCATTGTTATTTATGATTACCACCTGTGGTGCCACCTGGACGGGAATGGAGAGCAACGCCCCGTGGGCGTGGCATCCCATTCAAAAGGTGAGCACCGCAGGTGGTGAAAAGAGAGGAGTGACAGTGAGTGCTGCATGGCCCTGCGTGGTGCTCACCGGGTCTTGAATAAAACCAGATCCTCCTCACCTTGGCTCCTCTGCATCCTTTCTCGGCGGGACCCCGCCACATATGGTGTCAGAAGTGGGATCGCAGAGGGGCCACAAAAAGGTGAGGACGCAGCGGTGTGGTGGGGACAACAATTCCCCGGCAGCTCAGCGCATCCTCCGAGCAGTCCATCCTCTGAGGAAGAGGGGGTGGATCCGGGTGGCCTTGGCGGTGCTTCAGGCCTGGCCAAGGGCCCGGAAAGAACCACGGCGTCCAGATTGGCGCCCAGGATGAGCGACGGACCTCGCGGGCAGCAGGGGCGGACCGCCGGAGCGCGAAGACGGCCGGAGACGGGACGGGCACGCCGCCCGGTTCCACTGCCGCGGATGCGGGCGTTGGATGCCTGCGCGGAGCTGGACAAGGGGCGGACCGACGTCTACCGGGCCGTCAGGGGAGTGCTCCGGGAGAGGCATCACAACTCGCCTGTAACCTGCAGTCGGCGGCTCTGATCGGCTGAGGTGCCGTCCGGGAGGAGACCAGCGGGGGCGTGTGTGGCCGACGGAAGGGCCTTAGCCGGGGCTGGGAACGACCGGAGCGGCGCACCGAGGAGCGGATCGGAGGGATCGCCATCGTGGAGCGGCCGTAGCCTGTGCTTCCAGCTGACGTGAGGACGTGGGCGGAGGAGCACGCGCCGGAGGACAGTCCCGCTGATGCCTGCAGACCAACCGGACAGGGCCTCTACATTAGGCCAGGGGCGCCTGCGGAACGGGTTGGTGGATCGGCGTGGGCTTGCGCGGCGGCGGAGGGCTGGACTGGATCGCCGCACACCGTCGATCTCTCAGAGGAGGGGGATGGTGTGACGGTGTGGCACCGTCAGATGCCGAGGGGGGGGCCACACTGTGTTTTATTGTTTGTGTAATAATGTGTTTTGTTATTTATTGTTATGATTTCCACCTGTGGTGCCGCCTGGCTGGGAATTGAGAGCAACGCCCCGTGGGCGTGGCATCCCACTTAAAGGTGAGCACTGCAGGTGGCGAAAAGAGAGGAGTGACAGTGAGTGCTGCATGGCCCTGCGTGGTGCTCACCGGGTCTTGAATAAAACCAGATCCTCCTCACCTTGGCTCCTCTGCATCCTTTCTCGGCGGGACCCCGTCACAAACTACTTTACTCTCTCTGAACATTTATATCATATAATAGACCACATGAAGATGAACACTACCAATCTTATAATAATGAGGTTCAAACATTTATTTTATCCAACCAAAATATTTATAAAAGCACATATTCATTTTAATGTTGAATCCTACAAAGAGGCTAATATCAAAAAGAAGAAACCAACTTTTCTGTTTTTCTGTGTATTTATGCGGGTGTGTCATGGTTCGAATTAAAATGTCGGTATATCATTGTGTAACAAAATTTAGCTGCGTGATTTAAATAACAATAAAATTGATCCAAAATAGCAAAGTAAGAGGGTGAAAGAGGCAAGTGAAGGAAAAAGAAGGAGGAATGTGTATAGAGAGAATAGACAAAAAATGAAGACATGAGCAATTTCAAAAAGAGTAAAGGGAGAAATAAAGAAGAAGAGGGCCTGGTGTGGCTGTGATGAATAATGCAAAAGTCTGCTTTGCAGTCTTATATATCTGCCCAAAGTGATTCACCAAACCACAGGCTCTTCATGAGGCGTACACACAAACAGAGGGACTCGATGCTAATACACAGATCCTTGTTTTTTTCCCGATGACAACAATTCTGATTTAAATGTGCTCATGAAATTTCTATTAGTACAAGGTACAGTAGATGGAATCTAACAGTCATACGACATTACCAATGAGAGCAGTGGGTGAAAACCTGCCCAACAATATGACGTAATACTGTTGTGCTAATCCAGTGTAGTGTTTTACCACTGCTCATAAAATGAAATATGCATAAATATTTTTATTATGTTTTTTGAACGAAAGTAAACTTAAAATATCATAACATAACATATAGAATTCAATTAGAGCTGGTAGTCTTTTTGATCATAGTTATCCAACATTAAGGCTTCTAAATACATAACTTTCACAAGAGACTTGTTTATTTCCATGCCTGCAGTAAGATACATTCTTTAATGTCACACTTTAATGCAACTGTGAAAGATTATAGCAAGATATGTATCCTAAAAAAAATCTGATAGTTATTTGTTGCTCGTTTTGGTTAGTTGAGGAAATCTTTTCTATGTCAAGAATCAATTTTACTTTCTTCTGAAAAGCAGCTATATCGTGCCATGGGGTAATTTGTGCTGTGGGAAAAACAAACCAAAACTGAATAAATCAATAGATGTACGATAGAGAAGTGTGCTGGACTTCAGCAAGCTGCTTAAACTGATATACATGACTTATCAGTGATGAACATTGTATCACACAGTGGGCATTTTCTTTAAATCATTGGTTCACTCTTTGTTTATTAGTAAAGACTGTTGTTAGAGGCTTGTCAAGAGTGGTATTTCTTTTTAAAGTATCCAAAAATTACCCTAAAATCGAATGTGAAATGCCACAATAGGCTTTTGAGGGTAATCAACTAGGCAACAAGTGATCGAACCTTCGGGCCCAAACACGTAGTTTCAGACTCGATCGAAATCTGATGTTGTATCCTAATTGGTCATTTATTTTATTCTTTTATGATCAGTGCTATAGTCTGCATATCATAAACAGATCTTGACATTTATTGCCATAAAGCGCATCTGAATATGCCGTCAGTTAGAGCAGGAGGGGCAAAAAAACAAGTAGTTCAGTTAGCAAGATATTTACAGATTCAAACTTACATGATCAATAGCTCATTTAATAAACATTTAAACCGACAACAATTCTTTCAATACAAAAAAGTAACCTACAAATGCATTTCAACAGACAAGTGAATTGAGTTTTTTGTTTCTTCCACACCAGTCCATCAAATAAACGGCTGCACTGTCAGTCTAAAATGTTTTTTTTTTTCTGTTGCCAATTTTCTCCCTCCCCCTGGGGTGGGACGTAAAAGTGATAAACTAATAATTTAAAGCTGTACACTGTTGTAGTACATGTTAAACTCCACAGCGTACATTTTCATAGCATGTTGTTGAAACAGGCAACCCTTGTGCTATCTTAGATGACCCCACCCTTGCATTGACCTGTCCCTACCATGACAAAGGTGGATAAAGGTGGAAAGATTTCATCTAATCCATGGACACCAGTGAGGTTCACAAATCATTGAAGAAAAAAAGTTCACCGCACTGTCAAGTGGGTCTAGATGACCCAACTCCCAATGTTAAAGTGCCTAGGATAGCACAAGAGATACTTTTAATAAATCTCAGAAATTGTCTTGCAATACAAAAAAAATAAACAGACTATGGAGGATAGAGAAGAAAAGTTGAGATCTAAATCTGTGAAAAAGACAAGAATAGATTAAAAAAAGAAGAGAAATAATAAAAAGAGAGCTCCAAGGAAGTAGGTGTCTCCCTGAGTTTATATCAGAGGGGAAAGTCACAGGTACATTCTCCAGGGCATGCTAAATAAGTAGCCTCACACATGCAAACACACACACATGCTGAGCCTCAGGTCGCTCCAGGCTCAGATGCATGTGAGCAAAACAATGGGCTCCCAACCAAAGAAGCTTCAGCGCTGCTTACGGTGTCGAAAGACACCTGTGGCAATACATCTATGTTGGTTCACAAACAGCATGAGACAAACACGTGTGCTTAAGATTATAGGAAGAAAAGTTTAAGAAACACCGCACATTTTTAACTTGTTTTCTGGAGCTATAAACTCACACTTACAAAAGTGAAGAAACTCAGGTCTTGCTGTTTCTGATTCACATCAGCATTTAAAAATGTAAAAATAAAAACACTTTTTTGTCTCCTGCTGCTTTGCTGATAGACTATTGCAGTTCATTGGTCTATCATTCCTAAACCCAAGTGAGTGTAAAATAACCAAATCATGCTTATATCTAAATAATGTGATTCCACATCTCATTTTTCTCCTTAGCACCATCAGATAATACAGAAAAGAATTGACTCCCAATGGCTAAGACTGCTTTTGAGGGTGGAAATTGTAAATTGGATCAGGCTTTGTGCAGTCATGTCTCCATCTTTGCGTCTGAGGACAAGGCAGAATTTGATCCATTGTTTTTATTTATTTACGTTTTTCCATTTGTCCTGTCAAATCTGCAAAGATATTGAATTCTTACATGATCAGATACTAAAGACCTTAAATCACTGCAATCTTTTTTTATGGAGCTGATTTTTTTTATTTTGTGATCAAATAAGAGTCACTTTTTTATTTCAAAGATTTACTGAATACAGTACAGTGATGGAATGCTCTGCACCACTGTCTTTCACTGAGAAGGTTGTTTTCTATATGACCCGTGTCACATTTGCTTGGTTCTTCTTGGAATTGGTTAATTCTAATGTGTGTGTGGCTAATTGCAGAGGCGATGGATGAATTTCTCAGTGGACATCTGATGAATTGGTCAATGATGAATCGATGGAATTGCAGGATGTGAATCCATGATGCTGCTGTATTTATTGTATTTTGTGGTGCAGTGGTAGGGCAGTCGACCTCAGATCGGAAGCTTGTGGGCTCGATTCCTGCCTTGCCCACCCAGGTGTCGAAGTGTCCTTGGGCAAGACACTGCACCCCACCTTGCATCTGGTAGTAGGTTGGCGCCAGTGTTCGTCAGCGGAGCCGCCACCAGTGTGTGCATGGGACTGTGACTGTAAAGCACTTCGAAGAAGGTATAGCGCAATATAGGTATACACAATTTACCATTTATGCTATTTTTTATTTATTGTTTTGATAGTTGCTATATTGACTATAAGTATTATATTATAGGCAACAAGACCGCTTAAACAAAAGTTGTTGTTTTTTTCATTATTATTTATTTATTTTCTGTAAAAACCTAAAAGGAAAAAGCAGCTGCTGGTGGCAATTCTGTTACTGACATGAAGTACAAGTGATGTTTTTTTTATATTGTTTTTCTTTTTTTTATCCACTGAAAAGCTGACTCTTGAAACAAAACAATTAAGGAAATTGGATCGTGCTACTTTAAAGCAGCCTGACAATACAGAAACTACCTCCAGCATGAATGTATCCAATCACTGGTTTCCAAAAAAAGTCAACCTACTAAACATATTTGGGTAAAACACACCAATTATAAGTATTTATTTTTATTAAAAATGTAAAAAAAATATCTAATTAAAACATTCCTAGCAAACAGATGCTTTTAATTAAAATTGTAAGCAAGTTACCTGATCTGTGCAGTTTCAAGGATCTTTTCACAGGATTTGCAAGCTTTACCCGATGCCCAAGACTTCTTTTAGAAAGAATTTGCTTTTCATTAAGTCAGTGAAAGCTGCAAACTTCTGAAAAAAAAATCCTAATGAGACACTCTTAAAAGGATTTTGAAGGTAAATATAAAGCACCTTTTCAATCCGCATAGAGATCTTTTAAAACATCTAAAATAAAAGTTTTGTCATCAAGGTAACATAGTTTTAATTTCTCTACAAATCCACAGTTTAATATTTCTGCTTGACATGGTGCAATGGGACAAACATATTTTTGGACAAACAACAACATGACAATGAAATCCGGCAGAGGAGATTAACAGCAGCAACAATACAAACTCCAAATGGCAGCATTTGGGTAGATTATTGCTTTTACTTTGAAGGTCAAAGTCAAGCTGATGTGTCAGAAAATAGTGTCAGACAATAATGCAATCAGGTACATAGTTAAATGTTGCAACAGGTCTGTGCCATTACATCTGCTGCTCATGATAAATGGTACACTTTCATTAATACTGTAAAGAAGGTTTTTTTTTTTGTGAACAATTTTTTATTGCACCATTTCAGAAAACAGTACAAAACATAACTTAAATGATCAAATAACCTTCCCCTTCCCTCCCAAGGCGGCAGCCCCCCAGGGGTTCCCCAAGACAGCCATTAATACAAAATAAACAGCAATGTGTTAAGCACACACCTGCAAAATATTAATATTAAAACTGACGGGTAGAACCAAATAAACAATATAAAATAAACAAATGACCAAAAATTAGGTGAGGTAAAGTTTCTCTATGTTCACCTGTAAAGAAGGTTTTATATTAGACAACTTTGATCAAACAGGCCTATGTTTATGACATTTCCAAGACAATTCATTATAATAGAGGTGGGCGGATCGATCTGAGTATCAATAGTATCGTTAGCACAGAAGAGTATTGATACTGGCGCAATGAGATTAATACTTTTGTAACAGTTTGATACATACAGTAACGAGCTTTCATTTACTTAGTTCATGCAAGCACGGTGTCTATCTGCGATGTTGCCAGATAGGGCAAAAAACACACACAAATTAAGTGGAAAACCGCCCCAATCTGGCAACACTGTCTGTCTGTGTAAACAGCGTACACCCACCCCACTAGTTACTGTTTCCTTTTTAGCAGTGTATTATGCCATTACTAATATACATGTCCTATATTTGATATTATGTTTAATTCACGGTGGCGCAGTGGTTAGCGCTCTTGCCTCACAGCAAGAAGGCCCCTGGTTCAAGTCCCGGCTGGGGGACATGAAAAATACATCAATGGGGGACCTTTCTGTGTGGAGTTTGCATGTTCTCCCCGTGCATGCGTGGGTTTTCTCCGGGATCTCCGGCTTCCTCCCACTGTCCAAAAACATGCTTCATAGGTTAATTGGCAACTTTAAATTGTCCCTAGGTGTGAGTGTGAGAGTAAATGGGTGTGTGATTGTGGAAGTTCTACCCTGCGACAGACTGGCGACCTGTCCAGGGCATCCCCTGCCTACGCCCAAGTAGCCGGGATAGGCTCCGGCAGCCCCGTGACCCCGAAAGGGACAAAGCGGTACAGAAAATGGATGGATGGGTTTAATTCAGGTTGCTGTATTTAGTTAACAATTAGTTAATTTGCTGAACGTTTCTGTACTGTGTTTTTATAAATTCAATTCAATTTTATTTATATAGCCAAAATTCACAACAACAGCCGTCTCAATGGGCTTCGTACCGGTAATTGTAAAGTAAACATCAAATCAAAAGGATCATGAATACATCGAATTCAATAGAATACTAAACTTAACTAACTAAAAAGACTACACAAAACTGGGCATCCTCGGCGCCAAAACACACTTAACAAAAAAAACAAAAAACAAAACTATAATCAAACATACAAAAAAGACAAAAAGTGTATCAACTGTATCAGCATTGGCTATACTAGCCCTGCAATTTAATTGATATCTGATCGATACCCAAATTCCCAGTTTTCAACCTCTGGTACATTACAATAAACTGCAGTGACAGATTGAGGGGGACACCTGTTCAGATTTCTTTATTTTCTTTTAGCGTAAAGAACTGTTTGCAGTTTTTTTTAACCCAAAAATGTTTTTTAACATTCTAATTTTACCAACCTTGGGCTGTTTTGGTGATAAGGTTTTATTTCATGCCCCATTGTGGTAAAAACAATATAACTGACATACCACCATCTACAGCTTATTCTATAGACACAGTGTCTTTCCTCTTTCTTACTGTGTGCAGTAGAAAAAGAATAAATGGACAAACAGAAACTCTTTTAATTTGTGCAAGCTCTCAACACAGTTAGGCAGCTTTGTTGCTAAACTACTGGACTTAAAAGATGAATTGCTTTAATATAATATGAAGCTTGGATATCCAGGGAGCAAAAGATAATTTAAAGAACTACGAAAAGCATAACCTGCTGCATTATCCTGCTAAATAATTTAATCAGCAGTTAAAATTACAATTAAATAAAGAGTAAAAACACAATATTGTTTTCTATTTCTTCAGAATCCCATGGGTGATGTCAAATATGTGTAATCCTATTTTAAAGCTTTATTTATATTGTGAAAGTCCGCAGAAGTATTTCTTTTTTTTTTCCTTAAAGACCCTGTTAACACAAATACAGTTGCAAATGTATACCTGCCAGCTGCCTCCAAACAACCACAGGTGCACTTGTGGCCATTCAGCAGCGTGAATGGAGCAAAAGAAAAAAAAAAGAAAATTGAAGGCCTTGCTTAAGGGCACCAAAGCAGTACAGTGAGTGCAGGGCAATTACTGCTAAGTATATGTCCCACTAGATACATTTGTAACAATAGAAAACTTTGGCCCTGCCATTCTTGGAAGAGAAAGCAAAATATCCTGCATGTCTCCAACTACTGGGTCACGTGTGCTCCAAACATAGGGCTTTTCATATGAGATTCATCACATTAGGTTATCTAATTAATTGACTGACTCTCCAAAAAACGGCTCAATCAATCGCTTTTATATATTTTATGATATGTAAATATCTAAAACACAACCTATGGATTTTGTGACATCTTGAAGGGATATTATTTAGTACCCAGCTGCTGAATTTCATCATGGAATAACTGGCCAAAAGTGAATGTGAACATTTCAATAAAAGCAATTAGTGTGATTACACACTAATCTAAGGTGTTGACTCTAAGGAGTCACCGGAGGTTGGATGAGGGTTTGGATCAGAGATCTACTGGTATAAGTTTACAATACAAGTCCTAATGTGGCGAACGTAGCAAAAGTTTGCACGTGTGGGATGTGAATGATAAGCCTGTAATTGTTGCTACCCTTAAAAAAAAACACAAAAAAACTGCAAATCAACATAGGATAAAACTCAATAGATGTATTCCAGAGGCAAACATGTATGAACCACTTTGGCAGCTTTACTCTAAAGTGACAGATCTCTAACACACAATCATTAGTGCTTTGGCATTGAACTGTAAAGTTGAGCATACAGTAGAATAGAATTAGGAATTGTATGGCAAATAAATAGACATCATTTGCAAACAAAAACAGAAAAACAAAGTCTAGCTAAAAAAGTCAGAAACAAATATTCAATAGCCTAACAAGGGTTTTCTCCATTTGACCCTTTTGACCTTGGTCTGAAAGTAGTAGGTATAGATAATCAATAGACAAGTCGATGACTGTTTAGATGGATGGTTTTCCAGTTCTAAAGTTAATGTATGGGAATCTGGCATGCAACACTCAACGGAAATTAGATTATGCTTTATAAGTATGACCCCAAGGGCACCTTATACAGTATATAGCACAGCTTTTTTGTCATAGAAAAGAATTGAAACAGTTATGACTTCAGCCTGATCAAGATGGTATCGCCAGACTTTAGGAATGCTATACAAGCTCCTAAGCTCAGGTTATACTTGCTAGACAAGTCAACAATTTTTGTCCACAAATGCTGCATTGGTCAATCTGACAGAAAAAAAACATGAAGCTGATCCTGTAAATGTTCAATGGGGTTCAGTTTATGAATGCTGTGAGGCCATTCAATGTTCTACATTCCTGAAATTCTGGGTGGAGTTTAGGAATTCCCACTGACTGCTTAATATCATTTCAAAATCTTGTTGCAAAGAAATCGCCGCCATTACTGGCGGAAATGCTGGCCCACACCATCATACTATCTCCACCAAAAGATGTTATACTATTAGTGCTGCAATCAGAGTTGTATTCTGCACACTTTGACCGTTTAGCCACACCAAACATGTGGAGCGGTGTAACCTTTGTGCTATCCTAGGCACTTTAACATTGGGAGTTGGGTCATCTAGACCCACTAGACAGTGCAATGAACCTTGTTTTTCTTCAATGATTTGTGAACCTCACTGGTGTCCAAGGATTACATGAACTCTTCCCACCTTTATCATGGTAGAGAGAACACGTCAATGCAAGGGTGGGGTCATCTAAGATAGCACAAGGGTTAACACTCCTCAATTTAAGGTCAATTAACAATTTTCAATAATGTCAGTGAGGTGTTTTATGCATAAAAAATAAAATCTTGTGTTCAGTAAAGTAGAGTCAGTTAGAATCATTGAGATCAGTTAGAAGTCATTTCTCATTAAAATGCAGGAGAAAACTAAGTTTTTCTGTAGAAATGCATTTTTATTTCACTCTCTGTGTTCATACAAAATGATTGAGACTTGTCACATTTGAACGTTTATCAGAAGAGTTATTGAAGCTGGAAGTGTGAATCTGTGAAGGTCTTTCTAACTTGACCAAGTTCTCCGAATCCAGCACTCTGATTGGTTGACTCCGCCTCCTCTTACCCTCCTTCCCCTCCTAGTCCCATTATCGGACACAGATCACTTTTGACCCAAGTTTCTCGCAAGGAATGTGTCAGAAGTCAGAGCGCAGTTGTAGCGCACCTGTGATTTGTGGCAGCAGATTCGAGCACACGCAGAAGCACATTTGAGCAGTTGTAATCACAGATTTGAAGTTGTAACTCTAAATGAACACATGCAAATGGAAATTTGTCAGTTCACAGCAGAAGATTTTTACACACAGATGCAGATTTTTGATGCACAAGTATTCAGATTCTATATTAGAAATTCTCAAATCAAATCTACAAGTGCGTTCTTTTTGACACATTTTTACCCTCATAAAACTAAGGGGTTGTTGTTCTGAATGTGTGTTGCCTAGAGAAAAACATCGTCAAACAAAGTCATTATTGTGCACTTAGGACTGCAAATATTTAAAATGTGCAAGTGCTGCCTAGAGTAAGAAAGGCACGTTTAAAGTCTATCTGTGGTTATTTTTGTAGCAAGCACAGTTACTGAGCCTGAAAAATAGAATGAGTAAAGACTTATTCAAGGACAGTTTATTTTTTCTGCTACACCAAGTCTTTGGGTTTCCACTGTGCTTCTCTTTCCCAAAAAATAAAAAATATTTATAACCTGTTTGCAGATCCAAAATTACTATTGCAGAGTATCTGCACAGCAAGGTCATTAAATGATTTGGTTTTGCTTTGTTGCCTGAAGCGATAAGGCTGTGGGCCTTTTGCCAGTGTCTTAGCTAAATTCTATCTTGTTTTTCAAGTTTTCATTTTTGTTATTGGTGATTATACATAAAAACACATTTTTAATTCTAATGTGTCTAGATTTCATAAATGCATTTTAGAGAGTTGTTTAGGAACACTAACTTACATGATTAGGTTAATAAAGAGAAGCAGCACTCTAACTTACTGCTGAGTTAGTGAGTTTAAAAAGAAGAAAGTCTAGATATAATGAGCACAGAAAATCCTGTGAGATTTGCCTCATTTAGATTAACACCAAATATCACATATAGAGAGAATATTACGGGGCTGCCCTGTTTAGTATTGGTGTCAATATGATGGAGTAACAAGAAAATGTTGAGATCCAGATTCCGAAGAAATTGTCTTTTTTTATGTTGATCATACACTTCTAATACTTGTCCTTTTCATTCAAAGACTCGTAAAATGTGTGAACGTATTTGCTGAGTGTCTTGGGTATCAAAACTGCAGTTGAGAAACATCCAAAATGAAAGAACACATGGTTGTTTTTTGTAGCACTATCATGCTCATTGATTGATGTGCTGTTTACCAATCATCGTCTGGCGGAGGCATGCTGTACCGGCTGGAAGATCAGCTGTGTGGTGCCTTTTTACTGCTTCAACACTAAAACTACCCAAATTTGCCGCTAAAACTGTAACCAGGCAGAACTTTATCTCATCATTTTAGCATCTCTGTGGTTTTTAGTGTCTTATCATCGCTTATAATTGCCGGAGAGCCTCAGGGCCGCAGTAGCTCAAGACCCACTTTTTTATTTTCCTTTTTAGTTGATCTTATCTGCATAATTATTCTAAGCTTAACACATGTTATTTTATATATTAAATTTTATGCACTTAATTTTATTCTCAATTTTATGCTTTTAAAACATCTTATCGTATGTATTTAATTTTAGCATCTTATTATGATTTTTGCCCAAGCGTTTCTTGTGGGGATCTTTTCTGCCACGACCTGCTGGCTTGGTCTGTGTTTGTTGTCACCTTTGCTGGGACGGCTGGAGTTTATCACTGCAGCCTCACGGATGTGAAATGGACCCCCTTGCTGTCCTGGTCTGGGTGGACACTGTGGCGGTGTTCCTATGGCCGAGCTGGCGATTTCCAATTGGCCGAGATACACATATACTTTTAAATCATTGTGTGTTGGGTCATGTGTCATATGTGTTAAGGTGGTAAGGGTGAAGGGTGGGTTGGGTTTTTATTGTAATATTGTGTGTTTTATGTTTTAAATGTTAAAGTGCTTCGAGTTGTGCAAAGTATGAGAAGCCCTTTTTTATAAGTTTGATTTGATACAAAATGTGGTTTACGTTCCTCTCTCCTTTCACATCACTGCATTTTTTGCACTAAGATGAAGGTTACAGAACCTCACAAAGTCGATAAAGAACATACCAGTATGAATGCTTATTTGCTGTATAAAAAAAATTAGTTGCTATATAAAAATATCACAACAAATATTCCTTCACTTCCTTAATACAAAAATGCAGAAAAAAGAAGAACCTATTTTTAACTCTGGTAGGTTTCTCAACATGGATATTGGCAAAGAAAGTTGTTTTCTGAAAACTGACAATAATTTCTTTAAGCTGAAATCCTTTCTAAATACCCTTAAAGTATGAAGCAGTTTTGATTGAAAGGTCCAAAATGTCTCAGGAATGTGAAAATGTTGAAGACAGAAACTGTGAAAGGCTTTTATGAGAACAGCACTAAAAACTAAAGGTTCAAGAGATTTTTACAATGTTAGTTCTGGCGGCTTTCTTTTATTTTATGCAAAAAAAAAAACCAACATTTTAAAAGCCTTTAAAACTTTTTTTTAACCAATACAGCCGCTTAAAGTTGAAACTAAAATCTGAAAATACATTGAAATACTAATAAAATTGACTAAGTCCTATTACTCCTTCCTAATAATTGCAATAAATGCTATTTTCCTTTAGGGATGACTACAACCTTTCTGATTTGAACACAACCTGAATATAAATTAAATGTGTCTCATTAAATATATTTGACTCAAAGTAAACCACACAACAATCCATCTGCAGTCTATTGTTTTGACATTGTGTTCACACTGGGGTCACACATTCAATAATCTGTTTTTAGTCATCAACACTTGTGTGTGTGTGTGTTTTGGATGTGTGTGTCTTCAGATCCGCTGACACCTTGCAATATTACAACTAATGGATCACAATCCAGGTCTGTGAGGACATTTGATTAGAGAAAAGCTTATTTGTTACTAGTAGTTCAGCCGATGAAGATGTGTTAATTGAGACAATTGACCTTAAGGTCAAGCAGGATTATAAGACTGAGTGCTTGAGTCAACAATTTGTTTAACTGAGGAAGAAACTGTATATGGAGCTGAAAAAATAAAACATAATTCAAGCAACGATAGCGTTCAGTTATTGTGCATCAGTTTGGATATCCAGGCTTCTTAAATTAACAAAATCAAATATAGGTGGTTTGAATGAAGTTATTTGAGACAGCTACAAACTGTCATTATTTTTATTTATTTTTTATTTTATTTATCTCTGTTCTGCCAGCCATTACAGTTTGGCTAAAGGAAGTTAAAGCAAATTTATGAGCAGAAATGTAGAAACTGCAGCTGTAAGTATTTCGAGTAACAGGTAAGTCCAGGTCTGCAAGTTTTCCACAAATTATTGAATTTGCATCAAAAACTTCTTAGTAAAACAAAACAAAGCTACGTCACGTTTAATTCAGCTTCACTCCATCTCTTTTCTAATAAGAAAAAGGTCTCAATATCTATTTTTATTTTATATTCACACATTAGAGAATCATTGTTTAAGATGGAAAGCTAAACAACAAAAAGAACGTTTGACAAACTGAACGATTGTTTAACTTTAAACCTATGTAAGAACTTTCAGCACTGTTAAGAGAACTGAATCCCTTTAAGACAGGGCTGCTCGTTCCTGGTCCTGGAGATCTACCAGCCTGCCTGTTTTCCAGCTCTCCCTGTACTGCTTGCTGCTGATTACCTGGATCAGGTGAGTTCATTCAGTCAGAATGTGGAGACATCAGATTGAGCTAATCAGGAGCCAGCAGGACTTGGAGATCTGAAAAACAGTCAGGGTGGTAGATCTTCAGTATTAGGAATGAAAAGCCCTGCTTTAAGATTTGTGTAAAAAAAAAAAAATACTTATTTTTGAAATGTTATCCAAAAAATATATTGAACATCTGAACATATGTGAAGAAATTAAGTTTAGGTTTTTGTGGGGAGCCAACTGGCTGTGGGCTTTTTGTGCAGAAGGATCCCGGTCAAGCAGAACAGGAAACAGCTACTTCAGAGCAGAACACAAGGCACAAGCAAGTTACCAAAAAGAAAAAGAAAAAAAAAGTGTGAAGTAGACTAAAAAACTAACTTCTTAAACAGATTGTCTGAGAGTGCAGGAAATGATGCAACAATCTGGCAATGTGGTGAAAAAGCGAAAGCTTTTCAACAGCAGAGATGACTGTTAGATGACACACAGCTGTCAACGCCCACTCCAGGAAGAAGCCAGGCCTGAAACCACTCCCGCAGACGCACAAACAGAAGAGGAAAGCTGGGGGCCACACAAAATTAACAGAAACTCAGAAATGCTAAGTTATTTGACTTTTTCAGTACAATCCAAAAAAATAGTTTGTTACACTTTAGTTTAAATGTAATATATTTATATTCTAACGTACTTAATCTTGATCTTTTTACTGAATGTGAAAAGGCATCACATGTTGGTTATATTGAGGCACGCTTTTTTATAATTAATTTAAACATTTTGATTTGATAGAGTTCATTTTTAAAGCTGCATCAATGCAGGAATCCCTTCTGACCTCTCGGTGCTTCACTTTCATGAAATGCTCTGGTGTTCACAGCCCATCCTGTCTCTGCTGTTGTGGAGCTCATCCACGAGCCTTCGCTTCACCCACTGAGTCTGGTGGAGTCATGGTGGGCATGTGAGGTATGATTTTAGAGCATTTAAGGCCAGAAAACAGGGAGGAGTGGGTTAGGAGAGGCTGAATAGTGCTCCCTACATCCCCTCAATGCCTCCAAGGTGACTGAGCGAGCCACTGAGCTGGGAGGTGCTCTGCTGCAGTCACTCATTGGCTGGCTGTAAAACACTACCATGGGAATGCATGTGACCAAATGATATCCTATGAAATATTTACAAATGAAAACAAAAAAATTAATAAAGTTAAATATAGCTAGGATCAGAAGCTTTACATTTCACTCAGGGGGGAACTTGTGATCTGATCAGACTCAGAGACAAACTTTGAATTGCAAAAACTGTGAAATATATAAAAGGTGTACAAACAAAATTATTAAAATGATTTGTCAACAGGTTGGAGCACAAGAGAATTCATGAGCTCAGGATTCCCACTGGTTCCATTACCCTAGATGAGGAAGGGAATATGAAATAAGGTTGAGTCCACAATAATGTTTAAAGTCGAATTATAGGGACAATATTAGTGTGTGAAGGGCTTTCTTTAAAGGGGAGAAACAGCTGTGGTGCCACAGGCAGGTTTACATGATCTCAGTTTTCGGGCTCCAGGCCCAGTGGGTAGCTAACCATCACATTCACAAGATGAAGACAACCAGACCTGCACAAAACAGGATCAACAAACAGGTCACATTATCTAACATTTTACAGTTTTGCAGTTGTAATTCACATAGATGTGATTAGAATTTTAATGTTTCAAAGCTATATGTCATATCCAACTACTCACTGACTCTATTTCTCCTAATAACCCATAAAAAAGGTGTTTTTGGTGTGTTAAAACAGTTCTTGTGGAATTATTCTAACGATGGAGGACAAATATTTAATAAAAAAATGCTGAAAAATGTTTTTTTTCAAATAATTGTGATATAGGAGCAGATGAAAAATCAAGTTTGAAAAATGAATTATTTGTGATGTAGAAAATATACTGTGTGGGGCCACAGGCTCCGAGCTTTCAGCAACATGGAGGAGAAGGGGGGGCGGGGTTGCTCCGTGTCAAGGTCCCAGCTACAACTCAAAGGCACATTTCTGTTGAACAATGGCCCCCTGCAAAAACGATGTCTTAGAAAACGACACTGGGCGTTGTTTTGCTTTTTGTCTAAAAAAGTCATTATAATTAAAGGACCACTGAGAAAACTTTGAAAATATATCAAAAGATGATCAGAGTCATTTTTTGAAATTTGATATACCTTTCAGTGTTAGAAAATACAAATATAAAATGTAAATGGTGTTAATCATTTCAAGGATCATCAGTAAAAAAATTTAAATCCAAGTGCAGCATTATACAGCTTTGTCTTTATTAGGCAAGATTAGCAGGACTAAAACCACCCTATGAATGAGTACAACTAGCACCAGCGGGTTTATCTGAATACACCAAACAGCCATTACCTCTGTCCTTCACTGGCATTTAGCTGTAAACCTCACAAACAATGATTATGCTCTCCATCTATTAGGCTACATCATTGGAAATGATAGTCTGGTAAACTAATACCATGCAAAAGAGTCTGCAGCTGCACAGAATCACAGACTAGCACCTGGGAATGCTGTACAGCAGCGCTCCAGCCTTTACATTATTTGAAGTACTGTAACCATTCAAAAGTTTATGTATTTTTGGTAAGTTTTCCAGCTGAAAAAAACAGCTTTGCGCTGATATGTAACACTTTACAGTAGTAAAGGGTAAAGCGGCACAAAGTTGTTTTTCTCCACTTCAGAATCTGTTGGAATTCAGTTAATTGCATAAATGGCCAAAGAGTTACAGTTAAAGAGAAGAGCGTTTGATATTTTTGTCTGTGCCAACAGATCCAGTATTAAAGGGGTTAAAAAGTACAGCGGAAATCCTTCATGAAAAATTGCAATATAATTATAAAGTCTTGCAAGAGATTAGACAAAGAGTGAGGTGCTATGAGACAAAAATTAAAGGCAACAAGACAAAGAAGGATAAATATTGGTTGGTTTTAATCGGCTTGGCCGCAGAAAAAAGAATTTTCTCTGTGCAATGGGGTTAAGAGAGATTGTTCTTCCAGAAAACCCCGGAAAATTGGTGCATTACAAGATGATGCTTGATTTATACAGTTTGCCAATTTAATTTCTATTATTTATTTAATGAATTATGACTGATTATAAGAACTTTTTACTTGACATCAGTCTGTTTCACCCCATCGTATCCATTCAAAACTGCATGACAGTGTTTGGTGGAGTAGAAACTGGAGAACCGATTTTTGATCTGATCTAAAAGAAGGAGCCAAACACATCCGATAGCAAAAATAGAAGCAAAAAGCAAACTTCAAGTCTGTTTGAATATTGAAGTTAACTGCAACCTAATAAAAAAATAGGATGTTTTGCTTTAAAAAGATCCATGATGTTTTTGTAAGAAACCAAGGTCCTCAAAAGTGAGGTGAGGATGCTCTTTTTGTCCTTGTAGTGTGCAGTTGAGTGTGAGTGAGTGTCCCAGTTGCTGGTTTGTGTATGAAGTTGCTCTCTCCCCCTCTGTGACAAATCAACTGTAGAAAAGTAGCATCTCTTTTCAAAGAGGAGCTTTAATCGTCCTGTCCTCTCCTCCCACGGTTTCACTGTAACCTGTAACTTATCGAAAAGCATGAAAGCCTTGGAGATACTGAAGGAAAGGGTATTACCAAAAAACCCTTTTTCTAATTTGCATGAGCTTTTTCTACACACTTACACTTTGAAACTTAGATTCCAACACAAGTCAGCTCTCATCTCAGTTACACTTTTCATTAAATGCCAGTTGTTCTGACCCCACGAGTGGGTGAGTGTTACCGCTTGAAAAATGACAGCTCTCTAAAATCCACACCACCTTTCTCCAACTTATAGTTATGCAATGAAAAAGTGATAATTATATTTAACACTAATATTCTTTCTGATCTTAGCTTTTTATCAACTTTTGTGCCTAAGGCTTTAGTTTTAAATACCACTGCAGTTTTAAAAAGCATATGAGCTGCTATTTTTTTTTTTAAATCTGTTAAATTGAATTTAAAGTTGTGGTTTATCTGTATCAGTTGTTCTCTTTTCCCTGAGAGTGTCTCTTTTATAATCATGCAGAGTCAGTCTGTTACAAATATCTTTATTTTACCATCATATTTTGCTCCTGCCAAACAGAATCTTCTTCCCTCCTGTAAATCAGAAAGAAAATAGTCAAAACAAAATATCAAAGTCCCAAGCGTACCTCCAATTAGCAGTAGGTTGGGTTTGTCCTTTGATGTAACATGTTAAGCTGAAAGAGGACATTTTAATTCAAAGATGAGGGCAGAAAAACAAATGATTGGAGATAAAGGGGGCTCATTAAATATCAGACTCGATCTCTGAAACAGAGCTAAACAATCCACACCTACAATTCACAAAGAAAATCCTGATCCTGATCGGGTCAGATAAGACAAGGCCAAATCCAGCCAGAGACTGGACTCACTGGACTTTATATCAGGAGAACAAGATGGTAAGAGAGTAGAGCAGACTTTACAGGTAAACACCTGATCACGCGTTGAATGGCCAGCAACACAATTATGGCAGTACAGGAATAGGAAATAAAACAAAGACAACAACACCTTTGGACTAATGACAGTAAGGTGCACTTATTATGTCATTCCAGATAATGCATTGTTTCAAGAAACAAAAAAAGATACTTTAGCACTTGTAATTTAATTCCAACACGTTACTAGTTCCCCCACCAAAAATAAATAAATAAATAAATAAATAAATAAAAACCAGACTTCATCAAAGAGAATTGTTTTTCTATAGCAAGTTAAAAATTACTGGAGGGTGGGGGGAGACATAGCATTTGGCAAGTGTAGGAGATTGCCTGGGGCCCTCCAACATTTTTGGGGCCCCAAACTGAACACTTAATAAAAGTGTCCAAAATAAAAGTTTACCTCCATCTCCATTTAACTCTGCCATGAAAAAACAACTCAAATCACTGAATTGGCATGTGATTGGTCATGTAACAGTGTTTGGACCTCCCCCGTCCTTCTGCAGCAATGTTCCAGTCAACAGCAAGTCCAGAGACTCCCATGTTAGTGAGCAGAGGCAGCAATGCCAGACTGGGTGGTTTTCAGCTCAATAGGGTGGTTTTTATTCTGACTTTGTGGGTAAAAGTTGCTTTAGGTGGATGGACATAATATGGGCGGGTTTCAGATAGTTTTTTTTTCTTTGTTGAAATAGTGAGTTTGAAACATGGCACGTGCAATCGGGCCAGACATTAAATACATTTATCCATCCAGTACACACCTGACACATTGAATCCAATAAATATAATCACTGTCCAATAGTTTGATCAATTTCCTGTAAGGGAGTGGGAACAAGTCAATTTATATAATCCCACCCTTTTTATTTTTTTAAATAGTTGCCATAATCCTAATAATTCCCTCACAGTCTTTAGTTTTTGGAATGAGGCAAAGCAGTGGAATAGTGCAACTGCACACGTGTTTTTGATTTAAAATACTGTGAGTATCCTGTTAAAAGCGGTTGTGTGAAATGACTAACACCAGCCGGAGGCAAGCCTTCCCGTACCTGCATTTTAATTTATGATTTTCTTAGCTTTTTTAACATACTTGTAGTTTTGGAGTACTTGGATGCCACTCTGTTCAACATGGATATGTGTGCGATGTACGTCCACCAAGTGCCTTGAAGTGTTTGTGTTTGTTTTGAGTAAATGGAGAGGTTGGAATGAGATCGTTTTACCCTCAGAGCTTTTCCTGGTGCTCGCAGCCAGATTCTATTAATGGCATAAATGAATCAGGCACAGAATCCTCAGAGTATCCTGTTTGTGCAGGCAAGGTTTCCAGAGGGATATTCTTTCGACCCAGGCAACCTTACAATGAATAACACAAGAGCTCTGTGCTCCATCTTAAGCGACATTACTGTAGGAGTACGTTACAGTGTTACTACCTACAGGGCTAGATTTAATTGGCTGCCAGATACTGTATCCACTGTTGGACTCAATCCTCATAAAACAAGCTATCTGTGTCATTTGACACACCCAGGGTGGAAACCAAGTCAAAGTACAGGTCAATTATCATTAATTTGAGCTTTTATTTCCAACACTCACTTGGATAGTTAGATAAATAAGGTATGAGTAAAATGCTAACCAGTTCCACCTGATAATTATGCAAGTTGATCTCACAGAAATAAGCACCTCTTCAATAAATGATGAGGAGGTGGCGTGTAATGAGTTAGATTGTAAAGAATCTCAGTCAAGGGGTTTATGGCAACCTCACAAACTTTAATTACCAAGCTCAGAAAAAAAAAGAAAAGAAAAAAAAACTTACGTTTTATGGAATACAGAGCTGAAGCAACCAATTGTGGGAGGACCTTACTCCAAAACGAACGTTTTACGTTTTGCTGAGACAAAGTAGTGTAGGAGCATTGATGAAATGTGTAAGGGATAATGCCAACGATGTGTCCATTATCAGAAATTAACAGATGACGCAGAAGCCTGAAGGGTTGCTACCGCAAAGTCTGTTCATTTCTGATAATGGACACATTATATTTTAGTGAAAAGCAAACTATATAATATACGCCGTCATGGAAACGGCCTTGAATGCAGCGGCAAAGGACAGTGTTATACACGCTGATCATCACGATTAATTTAAAAAAAGCATCAGTTCAGAGAGAAAGTTGACCTCTAACTGCCCTTTCTCAGGATTTTCAAGCACGCAGGCCTCAAATTCTTGATTTGGTCTCTGTTTCATTTTAAATAGTAAATGGCGAATACTTAGTGCTTTTGGGCCTTGCTTTAAGGCCCAACGTGTTCTCCAGTCACAGTTCCATTCATTAATTCAGACAATGATGGCAGCTCTGCTGCCAGGCACAACTAGCAGGAGCAATGTGGGGTTCAGTGTTTTGTGGGAATTGAACCTGCAATCCAATCAGTGTTCTATCTCTTCTAACAGCCATCCCTTCTTAATCTAAAGTATTGCCCAAATATGTATTGGCAATATTTATTTCCATTTTTTAGACTAAACTTATATGAATAGACTGACAAAACTATGGAATAAAATGGTCTAAACTGGTTGAAGTTAAGAGTTAATTGTCCAACTTTTTTTAAGCTGGTATTTCACTATTAAAAAAACAAACAAAAAAAGTAAAGTATTATTAAACACTGTTGCACAACATTCCTCCCACATTGAAATGTACAGGAATCATGCAACTCATTACAACCATGACACAGTCATCAAAGTTGAAGAGTTACATTTGAACAACAAAAACAAGTAATTTGCAAAGTAGTACAGTTTGGAAGAAACAGTGTAGGTAACTTTGATCAAGTAATCTTTACACTTGCCAATATTTTAGGTTTTGAACATTTGTATTCAGCTGTTTTTTTAACAAGCTTGTTGGTATGAAGCCCATTGAGATTATAATTGTATTGTTGTAAATATTGGGTTATATACATAAAATTGAATTGTCACGGCATGTATTGCTTAAACAAGAAGAAAAAAAATCATTTGCTTAAAACAAATATAGCCTTCTTAAAAAGAAACATAAATGAGCTGCAGTTGCTTGATGCTGAATATTTAAGAAAGGAGCTGCAGTATTTGTTGTTTGAAAGACTGAAAGAGCAACTGGTTAAAAGGTCAACAATTCATGCTCACACAGAAACACAAGACACACACAGCTGAACACTGGCAAATGCACAGAGGCTTTGGCACACAGAGGCACACATACACAAAGGTCAGTTTTAGTCTGATGGGTATTGACTGATCTGTTTCAACAAGTGCTTAGTGCGACTGTGTCTGAGGGACTTTGCTGTAGATAGGCTGCTTAAAATACTAATAATCACTGGAAAATTATTGATTGGTCACTTATTGTTGAGTGGTAACTGTTTGGATCTTCCAGCATGACAATGATCTCAACAATCGCGATCTCACATCGCCCGTGGCAACAAAGGAGCAACTATACTATATAAAAAGCCTTTTCAGATTATAGAGTGGTTTAGCCAGTCCCCATTGAATCTCTGGAGGGAGTTGAAAGTCTGTATCACCCAGCGACAAACTCCAAGAAACCACAGCTCTTAAGGGGGAATCAGCATGGAAGAATGAACCAAAACAGCAGATACAGTATGTGCAAAGCTGGTGAAAACCTACAGAGAACCTTTGACCTTGCGCCTTTGTATTTAATTCCATAACTTCTGTGCAGTCATTGTTGGTTCCTTCAATCCTTTTCACTCCCAAAGACAACATCTTCATCTGTGCCGCCTCCAACTCTGCTTCCTGTCCCTTTCTCAGAGCCACGTCTCTAAACCAACAACATAGCTGCACTCTGTAATTTACTCGTACACTGTAATTAGTTATTTTTTTCTAACACTGGACATTTTAATATATGAATCATATGTTAGCAAAGCATTATATTTATTAATATTATCAATATTGTTGGTTGTGCTTTATAAATCTGCTTGTTGCTAGTTCTGTTAATAACCCTAAAATGTGCTTCCATGTGGTCTTTGTGTTAACATCACCTGAAACACATCACACATGTATACAAAAATAGTCGTGCTCCAGCATATTTCTTACAGAAAGTGTGTGCACCTTCACACTGATTACCTACTCAACATTCTCACACCTTTGGTCTGTTTGTATCGTCTGTGCATTGTCCTCCATGGACGATGGCTTTAATTGGAGAACCAAGCAAGTTCTATTTTTAACTTCACTTGCAGAACTCCATGAGCCCCAATCAGGTCTTAAATGCCTTGAATCACAGCTGGAGGCACATTTTAATCAATCTATGTGCACCCTTATGTATGGCTGGAGACAAGCTGGGAGAAGAAAAAAAACAAGAAAGATCCAAGTTGATCAGTGGACTGTTGATTAAAGCAGCACCTAACTCAGAAAAGTTACTTTTAGGCTTAATTAAACATGTTCTGGTTCATTCAGGAGGTTTCTGTGTCAGATGGCAGCTAAAACACATTCCTCTTTCTGTGCACGTGCTGCAGATACTAAAGTGTTGTTTAAAACCATTTGTCTTGGTTTGTCAACAGAGGTCAATTCAATTCAATTTTATTTGTACAGCCCAAATTCACAACAACGTTGTCTCGATGGGCTTTGTATAGTTCATTGAAAAAGTTCAACATAAAATCAAAAGGATCATGAATACATAGAATTCAATAGGAAAATACTAAATTGAACTAACTAAACAGACTAAACTAAACTGGACAGGCGCTGGTCTATTGTCATGCTGTTGTGACTTTCCACCTGTTACAATTCACTTGTCGTCATGGAAAACATAATTAAAGAAGCTCAGCCAATTGGTTATTTAAAAAACATAACCAGCTAATAGATGGGTAGAAACATGCATTTGGTGCCTCTTGGATATCTGATTACTAGGAATGGGAACTGAAACTCCATGCCAAGTTGTTACCGGTACCGATGTAAACGATACTACTGGTACCGAAACAAATAAAGAGATTTTGCTGCTTCTAGCCATTCACTTGATCTTTGCAGAGATTGTGTGCGGAATCACAAGAACGGATGAGGCTGTGAGGGTGAGCGGAGCTTAAGTCAAAATACTGCAAAGGGGTATTGATACTTTCCAGCACAAGAGTCTAATTAAGCGACCTGATGGATTGAAGTGACGTGTTCAATGTTACGAAAAGAAATAACAATAAAGACTGACGTGCAGAGATGCAGCGCTGCAGTGCAGACTGTCAGAAAGTATAAAATAAAGCATGGAAGCGCTCTCCTTCACCCTGTGATGCTGGTTCTTCACACTTACATGTTTTTGGAAAAAACTGGCCTGCTTTTTCATTTTTCAGGCACCAGTTTGAGCACTATTTAGGCTCTGGAACTGTTTTAAAAGTACTGCTTTGACATCGGATAAAATCCAAATGGTGCCCATCCCTACTGAGAACATCTATGATAATACCCACTGTATTGTAGTTGTGGTTAGAAGATTTTTCTCTTTTACTCTGTTTTTATTTTTACGTCTTGTCAGGTTCCAGCTTAAGAATTCTGCATTTTCTTACCTCTTAACTTTAAAAACACTTTTTAAATTCCATTTTTGCAAAATAAGGCTGACATATTTTAGCTTCATTTTCTTAATAGGAATCTGTTAAAGGTGTAAAGTTGGCCACATAAATGGAGGTGCATAACCTATTAAATTTTTGACAATCCCATTAGCACAGAAGGAAACCCTATTGAGCATTTAATGAGGACAACAGTACCAGTCTGGATAGAACAGCTTGGCTTCAAACAGCTCTGTGTCATGGATTCTGCAACCTACTGGATTTGTAACATCATCCAGCCTTTTATCTGTCTTGCAGATTTGTCAGCTGCACATTCACCCACATCTCAAAAATGTCGTCAGGTTTAGAATTTGGAGAAAGAATTGCCCAAAAGTGTGTGGGACTGTTTTTCATGCATTCCGCAACTGTGCAGCTTTGATGAGCATGTTTCCTCTGCAGTCTCAGACTTCTGTTCTCAGCTGACAGGAGCCAAAAACTAACGGCTTCTCAAGTCTTGTAGCTCCTCTGAGCTTCGCTCTTGTACAGCTCAGTTGAATGGAAGAGTGGTTATCTGAGCTGTTTCTGTCTGTCAGCTCAAGCAGTCCTGCAGGTTGTCCTCTGACCCATCCCACCGCTGTGAACATTTCCATGGAGAACCTTCCTGTGCAAGGAAGCATGCATCCATACCAAATCAATAAAAGCAAATGTATCTGAACTCAAACAGGCACTTTATAAAGAATTTGGTTGCAAAAGTCAGAAGGCTCAAGGTTTTGATTGCAGACAGATGACAGTTTGCATCATCAGCTGCTGATTTCACCCCCTGTACCCGCTGGTTTCAAACTCTATTAAATTAATGTTATTTTTAAAGAACCAATTCAGCTGTTGTCTGTTTTTTAGATTATAAATCATTTTAATAAACTGCACCTTCTTAACTTTTTATTACAGGAACTGCCGGGAGTGCAGATCCTACAGCTCAGGTCAGTGCAGAGGAAGAATGGTCCACTCCTTACTGTCATTTGCTCAAGTGAGCAGAATCTTTGTGTGCTGACCACCAAAATGTCAGAAAAAATATCCCCTGCACTTTTTTATGTGAACTATGATATTTCATGTTTCTTTCCTGTCAGCAGTAGTCCTTTGTTTTAGTTCATGTCTCATGCTGAGCTTTGCGTTAGAAGGTTTTTTTGCTTGCATTCAGCTTCTGAGTCATCTCGCTGCTTGAAGCATTAACACAAAGCCCAACCTCCTTTTTAAAAAAAAATAAATAAATAAAAAAAGCTATTTTAGCATGAAAGTTCACACAGTGGGGCTTTGAAAACCTCACCCCAACTGAGATAAAGCTGTTCAGCGTCTCGTACTTCTGTCGATTTGTTTTGACAAGATAATTAAATAATGATCTAATATGTATGTTACTGTTGCTACTAATTATGACACTTACGCTTATGAATCGTGACTTTCATTTGGACAAATTTAGAGTAAACAAAACTGATTAAAAAAAAGGAAAGCGTTATAAGCAAAAATATGGACGGTGGGAGGAAACCATTGCACCTGTTAGTTTAGTAACATAACAAATCCACATGAATTTTCTATATTTTGCACTAGGCTGGTGTGAAAGACTCCAAGAAACAAACAATCCTTTCATAGTTAGAAGTGCTAATCATTTACGTTCATCAATCAATCAAATACCATGACTGAAATCTAAATGAAATCAATATTCGGTGTTTCCCTTTTTCCTTTGCCAACAGCATTAGTTGTTCTCTGCTGGTACGTTGTTCCAAACATCTTGTAGAACTAACCATGTAGGCATCCATCTGTCTCTTCAAGTTATCCCAGACACTCTGTGATGTGGAGATCAGGGCTCTGTGGAGGCCAATACATCATGTTCTTCTTTATGCTGGAGAAAGTTCTCAAGGCCTTTGGCTGTATGTTTGGGGTCGTTGCCATGCTGCAGGATACATTTCAGGCTTATCATTTGCTCCGTGATAGTGTTGCATGATGGGTAAGTCTCTGCCTGTCTTTCTCAGCATTGAGAACCCCAATATTCAGAGCAAATCTCCATCTGCCGAAATGCAGCCCCAACTGTTCAAAAAGAATCCACCATGCTACACTGTTGCTAGCAGCCACTCCTTGCACTGCTCTCCAGTCTTTTCATAAACAAACCGCATCCTGCTTCAGACAAATATTTCATATTTTCACTCATCAGTTCACAGTAGCTGCTGTCAGTCTTCTGCACCCCGTTTCTGCGATTCCTGCACATTCGAGTCGCTTCACCTTGTTTTCACATCCGAGGTTTGGCTTTGAGGTAGCAGTTCCTTTATTCTTCTAGCATACTACAAAGATGTTTCATTCTGGTTTATTTGCAACCATTTGGTAGATTTGGTTGATCAAACAGCTGAACACAATCCTATAACATTCCTGACTTTTTATAGGTGTATCTATAGAAATTGATTCTTGTTTGAGGACAGAAGGCAATATTTGATATATACTTTTCTTTCTTTTTTTTGTTTACTTTGCATTTTGTAAGAGGATAAAATAATAATTCATTGCTTATATTTCTTAAAGCGTTTTTTTGTTTTTGTTTACAGCATCTTTTTTTTCACACCTACCCGAACGTTTGCAGGTTTTGGGTATTTATGCTTTTCTTCAAAAAACATCAATCATGGAAAACAGCCACACACACACAAAATCATTGTGTTAACTGAAAATTCACTTTGCTGTGGAAGTGAAATCTGAGCTATACATCTATCTGATGACATAGATGAGTGTTTCAGCACTAAATCTTACCAAGATTCACTGTGTGGTTGCAACTGTATGTTAACTGTTTCATCTTAACAACAAGCTCTGCAGAGGCCTCGTGGTTGTGTTAATCAAGGTCAGGTGTGTTTGAGTAAGGACATGTAAAAAAATAATTCAAGCAGACCTGCATGAGAAACACTGGTTTAACCAAAACTGGTTTATAAAACACTTCATATTTTAGCCACAGCAACAAACTGACAACTCTGACAGCATTTATTTGGTTAAGCTCTTACACTGGAACCAATTTTACTGCATTACTTTACACAAAAAACACCCAAGCAGGCCTTTTCACACACACACACACCTACTTACTATCATTGATGTTTTTACTATAGGTAACATAATTACATTTTTATCTGCATTTTGTTTTTTTTCTTATATTACATTGTATGCTTTGGACTGTTAAACACAAGCATGCAAAAGTATGAATAATATTTTTTATAAGGAAATTGCTTACTTATGTTTTTTTATATGGAAGCCCTCTGAAATATGTGTCTACTTATTTTCTTTTTATTTGGGGGAAGGAGAAATCTAACTTGGATGACTTCATAAAAAAAAACTCTCACACACAAACACACACACACATACAGGGTCACAAAAAAAAGGGCGACTTTAGGCAAAAACTTGATTTCACGTTTTTTTTTCTTACTTTCATAGGGATAAAGATGGATTTTGGCATTATGTTCATTTCTAATCCATAAGGAGCTTTGTAGATCTTTTAAGCATTTATTTTGTTTTGTAAACATTTTTTTTTTCACTTCTGTTTGTCTTCTTATGCTGTCAGCAAGAAATAGAATCCTGTCTTCAGCCCTTCACAAATAAAATATTTAAGAATCTGGATATTTTAAACACCTCAAAGGCAATTGCTTGAAAGATGAAAGAAGAAAAAGAATAATAGAAACGTAAAGTGAAGTTGTTTCAAGATTCTTATTGTAATTTTTCATCTAGGTTTAGCTTTTGTGAATGTGTGTGTGAAAGTATTTCCCTGTGACTACCTGTTTCGTTACCATCACGTCTCTTGATAACGTCAGGCGTGTGCTTCAGCAGAAGCTTAATTGAAAAAGAGGCAAAGGCCATAGCATTCCCCTATAGTCGACTCTAAATGCGGCCTCACTGGAGAGGAACTGAGGAGAAATTGACCTCAGAGACACAGGGAGACAGAGGAGGAAAGAGGGCAAGATAACTACAAATTTGACATCCTTCGGAGAGTTTGAAAAGAAAGACTGACTATTAAAGAGAGCATAGCTAAATGTGGGCTCCCCGATGAGACAGAATGAGCTTGGGAGAAAAAGAAATGGGAACGACGGAGAGAGAGAGAGACTTTATCTAAATGTGTCCCTCCCAGTGTGCGAGCTGCGAGGCCAGGGGAGCTGTCCTTGGTTCTGAATAAGCCTCTGGCAAAGAACCAAGTTAAGCAGTTGGCATTGAGTGCATGGCACGGAACTCACGGCTTATACACCACCTCTCTGTCACCGCCTCCCCATTCATCCATCTCCCCTCCTTTCTTTTTGACCCCACTGTCACCCTCTCTTTGTTTGTCATAGAGATGTGACACATGCAGTTAATGCGGCCTAAAGAGCACAGCTGAAGGCAACACAAGACAACAGGTCTTGATCTGGGCTTGTCTGAACTCCTTCAGCCTTTTCACTCGTGTTATTTATTAATTTCTGTAATGGAGGAGTCAAAAAGATTTCATATTTCTATATAGATCTAACATTCACAAGAAAGCTGTGCTAGTGAG
Organism: Oryzias sinensis; assembly: GCA_037389245.1. Lineage (NCBI taxonomy): Eukaryota > Metazoa > Chordata > Actinopteri > Beloniformes > Adrianichthyidae > Oryzias > Oryzias sinensis. The sequence continues at coordinate 24,809,470 of CM074496.1, read as the reverse complement.
GTTGTCAAATACCTCTTTGTTTTACCTTCTATTTGACATGGCAGTAGTGCAGTTTATACCTCTATTACCCCTTAGTAGTCTAGGGCCTTTTGGAGCTTTTTTTTTTTCCAATTTGCTTGAATAACTTATCTTTAAAACAGTTTTCTGCCTTATCTCCATATTAACATCCATCTTTGTAGTACAACCCCATCTTTTTCTTTACAAATATATTTTTAATGATATTATACAATAATTTTAATATGAACCTGAAACTATCCTAAAAAAACTCAAAACCAAGTGGGAAATTGTGTCATTTTTCTATTGCAAGAATCCAAAAATTCAGATCAACCTGTTCTTAAGTTTCAGATTAAAGATAAAATATGTATAGACTAAAAAAAATGAAAAAATCCACAAAAGAAGAAAAGACAAAGTTAAAACAATATGGAAAATGTCTTTAAAACAGGCAAAGTTTTACTGAATTATGAACAAAGTTTCAAGGATTAATTTAGAGGTGTATTGCAATTATGCCTCACAACTCTGGTTATGACTATTTTACAACCAAACATGCCAAAGTTAAAAATGTTTAAAACCTTCTGGTTAAATTTTAAATGTAAACAATGCTAACGGTGTGTGTGTGTGTGTCGGTGTGTGTATGTGTGTGTGTGTGTGTGGGGGGGGGGGGGGGTCAACCATGCATCATTGTAAACTGCCAATGGGATGAGTAAACTCTACAAATAGGAGGGACTACTGAGGGTTGATATAACACAACTTTGGTTGCATCCTCTTTTGCACTCTCACCTCAGATGCAGGTTCAAATCCCTGTGTGTGGTCCTTTCTGTTTGGAGTTTGCCTCTTCACCTCCAGGATTTTTTCCGGTCACCCTGGCTTCCTTCCATGGTCCCAGAACATACTTCACAAGTAACTTGTGACTCTAAATGATCCTTTCGTTGTGGATGTGAGGCTGCGGTTTTAGTCTCTGCATTGCCCTGAAAGGGTCTGGAAATGTCAAGGGTTTACCCCACCCCCAGGAGGGTCGGTTCCAGCATCCCTGCGATCCTGAAAATGATTAAAGCAGATTTAAAAGATTGATGGGTCCATGGATGATCAGCTAAGCTTTGTTGGGTTCTGCAGGTTTTTTTTACGTCTCAACCTGACTTCATTTGGCGGTATCAGTGTTGGGAAATTCCACAGATGGGGCGAAGCAAATAAATAATGTTTTGTTTTTTGGATTCCCGTGCTCCGAACTTCGCTTTTGATGGTACAATGATACATTTATGGATTACTTAAATGTTTCTTTGAACACCAGTTACTGCATTTATCAACTACAAACGAAATTAACAGATATTTTATTGTAGGTTAATGTTTATCTTTCATTTCATGGGCGTATAATCACTTTAGGGGACGTCAATATTTCTGCAACAAATAGTGCAAACACTTATAAAGGTGGCATGTTTACATTGACCGAAGGGATTATGTGGTTGGGTCAATGTGTTTGTTTGCATTAGTTTAAAATACATCTGTTGTTTTGCATGAAAAGGTTACCAGAGGACAGAAAAGGGATGATAGAACCCAATACGCAGGTTTTTCTTAGTTGAACTTGAATCAAGAACTTTTTTCCCTCATCAGATTTGACCAAAGCTATTGGAAATTATTAGTTATGACCAGTTTGCACATTCAAGTTCAAACAGGCAGATTATGATAGATGGGTCCTGAACCTTTTCTTAAAAATGTCTATGTTCTCTGCGGCTCTCAGGTCTTCTAGGAGACTGTTCCATAAACAAGGCCCATGGTGCTATAAAAGCTGCTTCTGTGTAAGTTTTGGTTTTTACAGCTGGAATGGTTAATAGTCCAGAGCCAGAGGATCTCAGGGTCCATGACGGTTCATATTTGACTAACAGATCTGATAAACACGAAGAAGCAAGACGGTTAAAACATTTTAAAACCAATAAAACTATCTCAAAATCAAACCTGAAGCATTTGGGAAGCTATTGCAGGGCTTTTAGAAATGGGGTGATGTGAGCCCGCCAACCTGGTCTTGGTGAGAAGTCGTGCAGCAGAGTTCTGGAGAAGCTGAAGGTTCTTAATGATAGTTTATTTTGGCTACAGGACCAATGACTTAAAATTTCAGTTTTTTTACTGGTTGAATTTAAAAAAAAGAATTGCCATCCATGACTTTACATCTAAACTACAGTTATTGAGAGTCATTGACTTATCAGGAGACATAGCTATGGAAGTGGAACTTGTGACTTCTGATGACATTCACCAATGGAAGCATGTAGATTTTAACCGTGAGTAAAAGCATAAAGTCACAGCTGGTGGCTCGAAAAAGGGTTTTTTTGTTTGCTTTTTTTGCTTTTTACATAGGTTGTTAAAATAGAACAACAATACTCTGTATTTTTACTGACTCTATATTAAATTAAACTGTTGTTTAATCATCATCAGACTATTTTTTATTCTTTTTTTTATATATTGTAGTTGAAAATAAATGCTTGAGGGCTGAAAACTACAAACTAATTGGAGCAAATTTGTTTTAAATCCTAAGATTGCTATTTACAGAAACAAAATATTTTACTTTACACAGAAAAAAAGACTAAATACAGAAACAAAAAACTGTCAAAGTTTACTTGTGTTGCTACAAGCCTTTCTAAAAACATGTACCTGGCACATCTTACTACAATTTAAAAATACACTAAAAACAAAAAAAAAAAAAAAAAACAACTTAAAAATCTAAATTATATTGCCGTCCTTTAATATCTATTCTTGCTTCAAACAAAACTGTGACAGGCTTTCAATATTAATGTTTTAGAGATGAACTTGCCAAAATTTGAGCAAACATAGTAACCTTGCCAAGCATATATCCCAGAATTGTATGATTATTATTATTGCAATGTTGCATCTGTTTAATATACCAACATTCAATTCTTGTCTGCCCTTTTTTTGCAGTTAGATTTCGGCTCTCTAATCTTGCCAAGAAGCCATTGTGTTATCGCCAAAAGCAGTTAGTTACCAGAGTGTGTTTGACAGATAAAATAGAAGGCCGGGGCATTGAAAATGCATCTAAAACAGAAATCGACTTCAAAAGAAGTAATCACTGAATCCTAAAAATAGTAAATGTCACACAATTTATCTAGTTCTTATCCAGTCTAAAACCACAGCAGAGGGAAGTATCCAACCTTTCAGCAGGCTGGGTTTATATTGACTTAAAGTTATCTCAGTTATTTCAACATTTTGCACCTGGAGAACTCCAAAGCTAAAAACCTAAATTAAAGCACAGTTATTTTGCATGACAATATATTCTAAGGGTTTGATTGAGATTATGTTTTATCTTTAATCCAACCTCAATTGGGAAACATGGATGCATAATATAAAATAATAAAATAGTAAATTAAGAAAATAGGGAGCCGGTTTAGCTCGTGCTGGTTTGCGGCGCCTTCCGTCCGTGAAACCAGGGTTCGAATCCGAGCTGCTCCCCGTTCCCTTCTCTACCTCTGTGCCGGTCCCAAGCCCGGTTGCTTTGAGAAGGTTGCGTCAGGAAGGGCATCCGGCGTAAAAACATTGCCAAGTTTACCATGCGACTTGTTTGCTGTGGCGACCACTGATGGGAAAAGCCGAAAGAGAAAGAAGAGTAAATTAAAATAATAAAAAAATAAAGTAAACACCAATAAAAACAACCGTTCCTTAACTGTTGTTTTTTTTTTTTGGTGTTTACTTTCTTACCAATTTATTAATAAAAAAATAAATAAAAAGAAAGAAAGGTGGATCATATGTTTCCAGTGGATCACATGTTCTTTTTGCAGCTGTATTTATTTAATTTGAATGTCATTTTTGATGTCCTTTTTGCTACCGCAGAGTGAATTTCCCCATTGTGGGATAAATAGTTTTTTTTTTTTTTTTCAAATTTAATATAACCGGATGTGTTTTGGATATTCAATGTTGGAAAAATAAATTCAAGTTTAGTTTTTGTTTTATACTACATTGTGCAAAAAAGTTTCCAATAGTGGTTGTTGTTAACTATAGTTGTTAACTAAATGGAGCTGCATTCATTCACAAACAAAAATGTTTCTGTTGCTCGATATAAACACTTTATGTGGAATGTATTTGAAAATTCTCTTTATTTTGAAATCTGACATGAATAAAAACTTTTTGGTACCAGATACTGAGTCACGGTGCTGCTAAGGTGCTTTTCCTTAGTAATGAGGGGTCTGCATTTTCTGTATCCTGCTAAGCAGACAACGCATCATTTATATCCTGGGAAAACAAGCCACAGAGTCGGCTGCCAAAAGCTCCATCGATTTAATAAAAGCAAGTCAGAGAGGGGGCAACTAAAAATCCAGCCTGGTTGAGAGAATGGGAGCTGGGGGACAAGTAAATGCAAAGATTATTTGCTAGGCACAACGGTAAAATGGATTATTATGTATTTAAACTCACTAGTATGGCACAAGTGTCATTCAAGAGGAAACCGTCTTCAAATATTTGTGCTACTAAAAAAAAAATAAATAAATGAAAAAAACAAGCTTAAGCATGTGATTTCTCAGATGGGTCAACATTTTAAACTAAAACTGTGATGTTTTATCAGAATGGCAAACTCCACTGGCAAAGGAAAAACAACGTCGGGGAAAAAAAAGAAGTAGAATTGTATCTAGTTTCAGACGAAGGATGTACAAATTCTGTCAAACATGAATACATTCAGCGGTACATTAGAATGTTTCTTAAAAATATAAGCTTTAAGAAAGCTTTAAGAAATTCATAAAATAAAGGGATTAATATGGAACTCATTCCATCGGGTTTCCTTTTATCAGTTTAACTTAAAATTCTTAAACAACATACTGTAGATTAGATCGGGAGCACTTGAGGCTGCTTCTTTAAATTGTATATATTTTAACTAATGAATCTATATACACAATTCAATCAGCATACTAACTGTGTTCTAATTGTATAGCATTCATTGTATTTTTGTTGATTCTTTTCCTGGGCTCCCTTAAAAAATTCAATTTTATGAAAAAGAGGTTTTAAATTTAAATGGGACCCCACCAGGTTGAATAAAGGTGAAAGAATCAAAGAAAAAAATAAACAACAAGGAAGTGATTTCATTTTACTTTTGGAATTTGTCACACAGATTATTGGTAAATAACAGCATATGACTTAGTGAAGATGATCGTGTATTTCGGCTAATGCTGTGCCTGTCAATCTTATCCCGGTAACATCTCACTTCCTGTCTTCCCTCCCCCAACAAAGCAGGCAGCATCCATTTTTCTTGACTAGACCCCTGTCAAATAAAAGCTTCTATTCGACAAGGTCATTCAAACGCCAAGTATTTCATTCTCACATGTCTCCCAAATCACTCTCTTAAGGAAAAGATGGTTAAAAAGTCAATAGGTTTTCTTTGTTTCTGAGCCTAAAATAACGATAGACGGATAACAAAAAAACAAAAAAATAATCCCCTGGTAGAGGGAATTTGATCAAAATTGACCCTCATTGTCTCATACTGTATTGTTTACATTCAACAGGGTAAATGCTGGAAGGAACATGATTATATTAACATTTTTCTTCTACTAAATGTGAGGTGTCAAGCAAATGTGCGGACACATCTGCTCTTGTGATTGTGTATGCTTGTTCAAAGATAGTTTCAATTTCATGCTTATACGTTTTGTACGACAGAGTTTTAGGGCCACGGTGAGGAAAAAAAATTCTGGCCAACGTGACGAGATTAAAGTCGTCATGTCGACTTTAATCTCGTCATGACGAGATTAAAGTCGACACAAAGTTTCGAGAAAAAACTCGTCTTGTCGAGATAAAAGTCGAAATAAAGTTTCGAGATTAAAGTCGCAATGTTGCGCGCGAGAGAAAAAAACTCGTAAATTTACGAGATTATTGTGGAAGTGATCGTCATGCAGAGCAGCAGGTGAACACCGCGCAGCAGCAGAGCAGACAGACTAAACGTAGTTGAAAAGGTGAGCTGAATGTTTATTGATAATGTTCCAAATGTCTGGAGGCTCATTTGTTTGATTTACGATTCACTAAAGTTTTATTTATTGATGGTTGGTTTGCAGGATCTCTGCAGCCCAAAGCCATCGGGTGTCCCTGCAGCTGTCCACTTGAATCCTTTCTTCCTCCACCAAAGACAAGATCTCTACGTTTGTGTGATGCTTCCGTCTGAGGAGCAGCACTTTTTGCCTTTTTCAACGTTGTAATGCTAATATAACAGACTATTTTCATTCATCTTTGTTTTTTAATGATCAGTCGGGACGCTTCGTCTGCAGCAGTGGCCGTATGTAACACTGTTTACTTCCGCATTGGTGATCGGATGACAGATTCATGACGTAATGTGACAGATGAACTTCAGGTTACGTGAATGAAAAGGAGAATAAAGGCTGCAGCGATCCTCTACACCCAAACGTGTCTCTGAGCTCCTTATTTTACATATGAAACTCCGCTTAACTGACACAGAACCCCGGAAAGACGGCTCCACTGACAATAATCTGATTTTGAGTCGCCAAAAGGTTCAGAATCTCTTTGTTTTAAACCTATAATCCGGAAATAAAGCTTCACAAAAGGCTCCACATCTTTCATCTTCAAGCGATGCTCCGATGAACGGACAACGTCGGGGTTTTCTCCTTGTTAATCTATGACTTTTTCCCGTAAATTTGCGAGTTTTTATCTCCAAATAAAATTACTTTTTTTTGGTGGCCGTAAAACTCTGTCGTAAACTCTTAAATACAAAGCCACTAGCTCACTAACATTAGCCATAACACTGAATACTCCTGAAAGACTCAGCTTCACTGCTCTCGCGCAACATTGCGACTTTAATCTCGAAACTTTATTTCGACTTTTATCTCGACACGACGAGTTTTTTCTCGAAACTTTGTGTCGAGTTTTTTCTCGTCATGACGAGATTAAAGTCGACATGACGACTTTAATCTCGTCATGTTGGCCAGAATTTTTTTTCCCTCACCGTGGCCCTAAAACTCCGTCGTAGTTTTGTTTGGCAAAACGAGATATTTTTAAAAGTGACAACAATTTCAGAGGATGGATCGATATGTAATGTTAATTGTAATCCTATTCAAGCCTCCAGCTTCCAGAATTTAATGCAAACCAGGAGGTATAAAAACTTGCAGTGGCTCAAAAGACCATTACAGTCATGTTGTGGAGAGGATTTCTTTCCAACTTTGTACATTTATTGCTTTGTTTTTCACTTATGACCCCTTATGAGAGAGGGGTGGGTGGGTATCAGCTGTTTTTGATCTTGTTAGAGCTCAAACTTGCTCAATTTTTCTGCACTTTTTGTTGCACTATTAAATGTTAGGTCTGGAGTGTGAGGGGCTGTAGGGTAGCGGGAGAGCACGTAAACAATTGTTTGATGGGAAGTGGGGGAGGGGCTTACTCCGTTGCAACAATTCCGCCCACAACTCAGGCGAATTTTTAATGAACTCCTGCTGCTCTACAGAAACCATGTCCCCGAAAAGAACACAGTTTTTTTTTTTTTTAGCTAAAAACGACATTCATGATTAAAAAGATCTTTGGAGACAATTTCACAAATGATCAAAAGAGGATCAGAGTGGGTCTTTAAGAAGTTTTTTATGGCTGAGCAAAAAAAAAAAATGTTATAGTAAGATGAGAATTTTTTGATGATACAACAAAAATTGCCATCACCAACCAGAACATGCAGCTTTGTTTCCTGGTGCCCTCAATCTATCTGCTAAAGTGTTGGTGGCTTATTCCGCTGCATTAAGAAGGGGTTTGATCGCTGGAACAGAGGCGGGTAAAAATGACTGGTTGGTTCAGTGAGGAAATCATCTACATCTCTCTTCACTGAGATTTTATTATCAAAAAAAGCATCATTCTCAACAGCTGAAACACTAATTGAGAGTGCACAAAAGGAACACAAAAAGGCGGTCCAAAAATGTGTTTTCTGTACTTTTTCAAGCACTGCAGCTCTAGCATCCTGACAGATTTGTAAAATGATCAATAAATCAGTAACATAATGTCTCCTTTGTAATGATAAAACGGCTGCAACAAATCAGATTATAGACTATGTGTCTCTTGGGTTCGGTTGGTGATTGCATGGGTTTGACAGAAGGGGAACCATTTGTTTAGCAATCATGGAACCTGTGGCAGTTTCACCTGTCAAACTTAACACAGGAACACACACAAACAGACACACCCACACACCATAAGCTCAGGGACCAAGCCAATGCTGGCTGGGTGGGTGCAAACTAGTGATGGGTCTGGCAACACGGACGCATCGGCTCACGCGTCGAGCTCATAAAGTGAAACCCTGTGTTGTATCACTTCAGGAGTGTCTATCAGCAGTGTTGCCAGATTATGCGGTTTTCCACCCAACTGGGTGGGTTTGATTTTGCGGAAAAAATTTGATTCGGGCGGTTTTCGCTTCAATTTGCCGGGTTTTAGTTAGTTTAATTATGAGTCTAAGCTATCTTTTATTTTGAAAGATATTTTATTATGAAAAACTACTGGATCTTCTTGGTTACATTACGTAGGAATGAGGAACTACAATGACAAATATTGCGTATAGATTAAATATAACATCAGCGGAGTCTCTCAATACTTGGTTGCCTACATTGACAGTTTTGGACAGCAGGGGTCAGTAATAAATGACACAGTATTAACACAGTATCAATACAGTTTGGGCAATGTGCTGAAACAATTCACAAGGCCTCATCTACCCATCACTAGTGCAAACATTCAACTACTGAAACATCTGAGCAAGTCCCCTGATAATACATGACAAACACACAGTTGCCAGCTCATTTAATTTGTTGGGTGGTTTGTTTGGGCGTATTATGTTAAGTTTTTTTTTTTTGCTGACGTGTCTGCTTACCTTTTCAGTTTTACTTCCTGGGTCAAAGGACCCAAACACTAGTTTTGGTAGGCTTTTGTAATGCCTGACCAAAGTTAACTCATTAAGTCAAAGTAGAACAGCCTTGCCCAGGGGAAGGGCCTGTGTTTTAGAGCTGGTTCTGAAGTCTCTGCTGGTTACCTGCTGTAAAAGAAAATCACAAGCATTCCACACAAACCTTCGGGGTGTTTATTTATTTTGTTGTTGTTTTTTTTTGCCTAGGACCTGTAGGTCACATTGAACCGGAGGATGACACAGTCCATTGTTTCCTAATATGCAGTATTTAAAATCACTTTGGCAAAAAAGCAACTATTTATTAGCTAATAAACCTAAAGTAGTTTATTTCCTCTTTTTTTGCCATTCTTAAAACACAAGGCAATAAATGCAACCCAAATCCACTAGCTTTATAAACATGAAACCACTCCATTAGATTGCTTTGTGCTGAAGAGGCTATAGTTTCAAGCATATACATCCCTAATGTGATCAAACAGTTTGGAGAGGCTGTGTGATATATCAACAACGGATGTATCAAACCTGCTGAGAAAGATGAATGCTGACAAAAGCTGATACAAAACACCAAAGTCACAGAGAGTGTGAATGTAGGAGACTGAAGGTGAACATATAGGGTCAACAGTTCTTTAGCTTGTAGAAATGCACTTAAAGAAATGATTACTTTCAATTGCTTCATTTCATTTCATTTAATTTCATTACAGGGTCCAACCTTATCGACGAAGAACTGTTTTTCTGTCTTTTAAATAAAATCTCCCTAATTTTAGAACAAAACAAAGTTGAACACAGAGCTAAAACGATTATTGATTAATATGAAACTGTTGGTCACTGCGTTCCCCCAAACTCTATGGTTGATCTGCAGGCTAAGAGCCATGCCCGCATTTCTGTGAGTTCATACACTTTTAGTGATTGCTGGGCATGATAGTTTATGATTTTCCATGACATGATACACATTTACAGGAAAAATTTTAGAATAATCAATTAACTTAACTTGTGAAGCATGTTTTGGACTGGTGTTCCTGGATTAAATCAAGTATGAACAAGAAGAACATGCATGGGAAGAACATGCAAACTCCCCACTGAAAGGATCCAACAGAGATTTGAATCTTCTCAGTGTGAGATAAGAATGCAAACCACTTCACCACTGTGCAGCCCATTTCCTGACTGACATTGATCGCCGAGCTTGCAACACCGTTGAGATGTGGTTTATCCAAATATGAAGTTGTTAAACATGTACAGGATCTGAATTTTGCATTAAAAAACAAACTTTCATGGAAAAACTCAACACTTAAACATAAATCTGAATATTTAAATTGCTTTGTTTAACCTAAAGGTTATTTTAATTTGAAATGGGATGATTCTGAATTTGAGATCGCCAGAAAATGGGACAAAACTAAAACGTATTGTCAAAATAAAACAAAGAAATAAATGTAAAATGCAAATGGCTTGGGTTATGCTAAACCAAGCCGCTGCTTTCTGGTCCTAAATTTTGATGTAAAAATGTTATCGTCTGATCATAAAAAGCCAAACAAATATAAACCACTTGCATTAAGAATCGGTAACCTGCTTGAAATGTTACAGTTTTTATTTTTTTTTATTTATGTATTTATCATGATGTCAAATTAATTGATTATTTTCTTAGATTTGATATATCTATGCATTTGTATGTCTTCTTTTGATTTTAATTGCTTGAAATAAACCAATAAACAAAAATAATTATTATTTTTAAATTCAAATCAATTTTATTTGTAAAGCCCAAAATCACAACAAAAGTCGTCTCGATGGGCTTCGTATCGGTAACTGAAAAAGTAAAACATAAAATCAAAAGGATCATGAATACATAGAATTCAATAGGATAACACTAAAGTTTAATTAAACAGAATAAACTAAACTGGACATCCCTGCCCTTTGACCCCCCCTTCGCGGTAAGGAAAAACTCCTAAAAAACGGATTCCGGAAAAAACGAAGAAACCTCAGGGGTGCCCACATGAAGGAGGGATCCTCCCCCAGGACGGACAGGTAATTTACCAAAACTCATAGAGAAGAATTAACTTATCTAACGCTACAACTACACATTTAAAGTCCAGCAGACGAGCTTCATCCAGACGGAGTTGGGGGGATGGCTGGGGGCGCGAGTCGAGCCAGAGACCGGATCCACAGCCAGGTGTAGGAGCAGTAGTAGAGGCAAGCCAGAGACTAGGTACACGGCCAGGTACAGGAGCACGGATGAGCCAACTGGAATTTGTAATATTTATGTGTTTTAATGCATCAGTTACACACATACACACCAGGCATTTAATACGTATTCTGCAGGTTTTAGAACGTGCTTTTAGCAATCTTTGTTCAAATCAGACTGGTGCTACTAGCGCCTGTACTCACAAATCTTGCTTCAGGTTTTTAGTTTCACAGCTCCTTTCCGACATATCAAACACTTGGCGTCTTTCAACACGCTTTCAATGGTCGTCCTTTTCTATGTAGAGAGCCCAAAAACGGACTTAAACACTTGTTCATCAATGCACAAACGTGAGAATTTTGAACGCAGGAGCCCAAACCATGGATATACGCATTAACATAGACTTTTCACTGGAAGTGGTCTTTGTAGAGTCCTGCCTAGGCTTAGCATAACATAACAATGGAATAACATTGATAACAGAACCATTTTTATTATGTTCAAATCTCTTCAGTGTCATCAGAAACCAGTCATGCCTTTCTATGATCAGAAATAATAACAAAAAATCCTAGAAATAAGTGTGACAGCATTTATTAGTGGACAACCCAGCATCTTTGTGACACACTATGTCTCAACAAAATGTGTTGACTGCATAATAACGCCTCGAGGGTGGCAAATGACTTCTTTCATTTATCCTACTCTTTTCTTCAAACAACAGGTCAATATATCTTTCCACACAGAAACAAGTGAGTGCTGAGGGCCTAAAAGGCGTTTTGTTGCATGGAGACAACAGCCCGTCATGGCAGATTAAATCATTTTGGTTCCCATAGCAGCATTTTCAATTACTTAATGAGTTGACCATAATCCATGACTCATTTTTCTCTTGAATTCAGACAAGCTGATAGCCTGATACTTGATCCAATTAACTTTTTTAATAATTTTATCTTATAAAACAACAGCACGTATCAAAAGAAATGTGAGTTTTAAAGTGACCCCTTCATATTTACCCTGGTGCTGTCCTAGGCACTTTGAGATTGGGAGTGGGGTCAGCTAGACCCCACAAGACTGAACCTTTTTTCTTCAATGATTTGGGATTTTCACTGGTGTCCATGATTACATAAAATCCTCTTCACCTTTATCCACCTGTGTCATGGTAGGGGTAACAGGTCAATGTAAGGATCGGGTCATCTGGACCTCATAGGATTATGAGCAGCTTGACAGAAAAGGATCACATCCATTAGCAATGATTAGTAAAAATGTGTTTCCTTGGCCCCCAAAGCTCTGTGCTTTTACCCAAAGATCATCCAGTTCTTTGGAAATTATAGTTTTTAATTCTTAGAGGGGTGGAAGGTGGTCAGAGGAATCCCTGAGTCTCTATGCCTAAAACACAGTCGCTTAAGCTACGCTCACACTGGCCTCCCTCAACAACGTATATTTATTTGGCCAATTTCAATAAAAAGTGTTAGTAAATATGTATAAATGCGCGTTTCAGCCTTCCATGTTCAAAACTCAAACATTCACGCATCGTTAGACAAGTTATTAAGTTGGTTTTATGGATCTACATACAAAAAAAAAGCAGCAATTAAACACACTTTGAAAGTTAAACCAGTTGACAATCAGGGACTCAGACTTGGTAGTGAGGTACGGGTGAAGTCCCTGAATTCATGGAAGTGCCAACCTTTTGAAAATGATCTAATCATGAGCTGCATTTCCATTATGCATATGCTCAAAACACACACAAAAGAAGCACAATTTTGCAATTACACTGTTTTCATTCAATCCTAATTACGTGAATAAACGCAAACTAACTCACGCGATTCATTCGAAATCATGCCAACGGATGTGAACAATACTTTGATATACAGCAGATCCATTCAAATTTCTGCCATGGCATTAGCGGTCATCATCATCTATCAAAGAAGACATCAGCGTCTTATTACTAACTATGTTCATTTCGATACGCTTTAAAAACCACCTCCTGTGAGCGTAAAACATTTTGCGAAATTGCCATGTTTCCATTAGGCCAATGTATTATTGCAAATCCAATCTGCGCAATTTCAGAGTCAATGGAAATGCAGCTAAGGAGAACAAACTAATATTTGTGGTCTGTCTATTGGCCCAAATATGACACAAATTCTTTCATTTATCAGAATTGAGCTGTGGGAGAAAAAAACCTGGAGCAAGATTCGTGTGATTTGCACACCAAACCTCCCCCGACTGTGGGCAGATGGACTAGTGTAGCAACAGTCCAGTGTGAAATACAAGGCTTAAAGCACGTTTAAGAACATTCAGCAACACATACCTGTAATGTAAACGTAGCATCAAACGTAAAAAAATACTTTGTCTGTTACATGACCCAAGAGATACTTTCTCATCGATGCGTCTATGAAGAAACAAGGCATACATTCTACACCATCAGTGGTTTTTCACAGAAAACTAGAGTGAAACATTTTTTTTTTTGTCAGCCTGACTTTCTTATGATTAGGTTAGATTAGGTTTGATGAATAAATAAACCATAAAGCAGGTGTGCTTTGACTTTTCTTTTTCTTTGTATCTGTTATAGTCTTAACCTCCTCAACGTTTTCTCTGTCAGCCCTACAATCACCTTCTTTGCCTGTTTTTCCTGTCTCCCCGTTTCGTTATCCACCTCCTTCATCTCCTCTCGACTGTCATACTTTCCCGACTCTACAAGTTTATTGCCCTCCCAAGAGACTCACCTCCAACCCACAGATTCCGTCGTCTGAACTTGGAGGCCTCAGAACTTCTGCGTTACGGTTCAATTTGTTCTGACCTGAGTGAGAACCGCTGTTATAACATTTTATCAGAGGAAAGGGACGATCTCATCGCAGCAGAAATGACAGATCACATCCTGATCATAATCATCTTGATGCCCCCCCCCCCCCAAGCTTGGAGAAAAGAGCTACTCACCACATCATGGGTAATGGAGTGGAATGCTGATAGAGATTTCTGCAAATTAATTAGACCCCAGGAGAGGGCTGGGTGATAGAGTCGTTTGGAATTTCTGGCTCTGAGAATGACAGACAGGTTTTGGTACAAAGACAACTGGATGGGTACAGAAATGAAGAAGAAAGGGACTAAAAGAAAAACTAGACCAGTTTTAAGTGTGGATGAAAGAGAGACTGAGCAGCAAGCCAGAAGGAGAGGTGGATGAAAGTAAAATGTAGACTGAAGGGGAGCACTGATTTGATGGAGGTTGTTGGCATACAACAATGCATGAAAGGAAAGACAAGAATATTCTTTTTATCTTTATTTTTTTTATGATTAAGATAAAGCTAAATAAAAAATGAAGAAAAGCAATCTAAGAATCAATATGCATGAAAAACTACATCTGAAATTATGTTAGCTACTTTAAAAAAGTGCCCCACTGCACTCTCCCTACTCATATTTTAAAGCAAATGACTCTGAAGACAAAGGGGATAGATGTTCTTCTTATAGATGAAGACAAAAAGAGATGCAGGTAGACAGAACCAGAAGACAAAAGGAGATGGAGGAAATGAGGCATATATTCAAACCACAGAGTGGCAGAGATGGGGAGAAGATTTGGTCAGGGTATGGGGACGCTTGTTGACTCCATTAATCGCAGACCGGTTAGCCTAAGGCACAGGTACAACCTCTTACCAAAAATAGAAAGAAATATCATCATTACTTATGATGATGTTTAGTCAGCCATTTTATTTTGTCAGTGAGGAAATATGTTGAGTAGCAATCTCGTCAAAGACAGCTGGTTACAGGACATTAAATAATAACTCTTTTTTTTACCTCAATAAAAAAGTATAATAATAGAATTACATAACATTAATAAAATCCTGGTAACTTCTTTTGCCGAACTGTATCATGACCAATCAGATCATCATGACCGCTTTCAAGTGGTGGTGGTGTGGACTTCCAACAAGCTCACTCCTGACTGGCGAGAGTGGTTGCTATAGAAACAGACTAACTTGGACCAATCACTGCTTACTGACATCTAGCTCCAACATGGTGCCATTTTTAGCACCAAAAAATGGTGACTGAATTTACTTCAATTAATTGGAAGGGGCAGACATTTTCTATGGGTGACATCAGACTCACTCAGTCCAGTTCTCAGACAGTCAATAGTAAAAATGCACTGAAGCAGGTGTGCGTTGTTCTCTTGTTATGCTTTATGCTAAAATTATTGTTTGACATTTCAATATCCTTTTGGTAACACTTATTACATCCTTAAAGTTGAGTTCTTTCTTAGAATTTTGGTACGCTGTAGGATATAGCTGGACTTGGATAAAGGTTGTCCTGAGCTCTGCCCCCTCCATAGGAGGCTTCTGGGTGTAATGGACAAAGCAGGTTCAGTAGATATTGAGACTCATAGTGTTTCAAGGTCCCAAACTTTCTGCTGAGTCAACTGCTACGGACAAACTTTCTTTGCCCCTCAGACTAGTTCAAGTTATTTTGCAGCTGTCATACTGCACATGTCCTCTCAACCACTCAAATATACCTCTGTGCCTCTGCAGACTGTTTTCATTGAACCCTGCAGAGCTCCAAGTCATAGACCTTGAATCTACAAAGACACACATCATCTTCTTCTGGTCTTCTCTGTACTTCTTCAGCAGCATTCTCAAATCAAATATAGCATTTTAGAGACTTTATCTTGGCATGAAACAATATTCTTGCTCGCAAATGCTTACTTCTGACCTCTGCCTACTTTCCACTACTCTTTCTCATAACTTCATAGAGTGACTCATCAGCTCTATTCTTCTGTAGTTTCCACAACTCGGCACATCCTCTCACTCTCCAAGATTGTGCTAAACACAAAAACTACCATCACTCTTTAAAACTATTCCATAACTCCAGAACTATGCTGTCAGAAGCAACTGCTTTTCCACTTTTCATCTCTTTTTTTAATGTTTTCCTCACTTCATTCTTGCAGATGTTTGCCATTTTCTGCTCCACAACAGTCTGGGAGCCCAGGAGCTGCATTGTGTGTTTATAGAAAAACCTATGACAGATAGTTTTGTATGAAGAAGTCTGGAGTGGCAAAGAGGTACAACTGAGTTGTGCAGGACATGTAAGACACTGCTGAGGTGTGCTGCAGGTGTGACAGGTGATCTTTAGGAGGGAATCTGATGCACCAAAGATCAACTTTGAGCTCCTTTCTTTGGGAGTGTTGAGCATCAATGAATATTAGTGATGGTCATGTCTGCTGCTTGGTAGGGATTCGAAAGAGTCAGCTCTGAAATCATGAGAGCCAATTCTTTATTTATATATTTTTTTCACTCCGTGCTCTCTGCCTACTCATTGAGTTTCAATATTAGGTCAATGGTACAAATGCAATCAGAGGTCCTGGAGAAAGATTTGAGCAGCGGTCGCAGTGCATTGGTCTGTCAGCAGCGCAGTTACAGAGTTCAAATATCTGAACAATAGGTGTGTTTGAGATGGTCTCGCCCCTCGTCGGTGAGACCAGGCAGCTGCAGGCAGTGGCAGAGAAAGGCGCCAGAGATGAAGGCGAACGCTGAGCTGCAGCAAGACTGAACTGGATCGGGAAGTTGGGGTTGTCTGTAACTTTCGGTTGAATTTTAAAATGCCTCTCCGCCTTAGTATCATCTGTGTTAATACATCTTTTATATTCATTCTAATGTTTTGTAATGCATGTACACTTTTTTTATCAATAGGTATTTTTTTTACATTTTCATTGAATTATACTTGCAATTTTCTTGTATACCATTGTTATTTATTTTTTCAGTTATCTTTTTTAATTTTTATTTTAATATTTTTAAGATAATTTGTTACACATACAACTCTGTCTGGTGACAACAGACAGAAAAATAGCCACTGGGCTGATTCTGGCTCACTGCGGTGATAATTTAAATGTGTGCTGTTCCAGATAAATCTATACATTTGCAATTTAAGTTAACTTAAATTAACGTAAATATCTGTCTGATGTTTAATATTAAAACCAAAATGATTATTAAAAAAAAAATGTTTCAAGTAAAATAATCTCTAATAATAAAGTAGTCTGATTGATGTTGACTTAAATGACCACCACCATTTGTATTAATATTTTTTCATCAGTGATTCCCTATTTGAAGAAAGAGTTATGTTTGCCGTTTCGGTTTAATGCGGGACAGCATGTCTTCAAACTGGTTCATTTGTTTAACAACTAGGTTTTGTTATTCATTCATTAGATATTTATTTCATTTAGTACATCAAGACAATTCAAAAATTATAAAAAATTCTATAATGAAGAGGAGCAGTATAAAAAAAAAACATATCTGCCTCCGTCATTTAATTCTTTAAAATGATAAATAAAAATCTTAAATTACAAAAAGTAATCTTGGCATGTCAACATTTGATTAAAATATTAAACAAAAGATTGGTTAGTAATGGAAATGCAAAACATCTGGCAATTCTAAGGCTTTTCATGACTACACTACACAGTAAATCATTTTTGACAAACTATTGTTTTTTTGCAAAGTAATGGTAAAAATAATTGGCCCACAAAAAATTCTATGTAAAGAGTCCAGAGGTCAAGATTCGAAAGAATCAAAGTGCTCATCACTAATAAATATATCACAGCAAGGTTAAATGGGCATGGATGATTTGCTGTGGTAAGCCCCGATGGGAGGCCACATATCTTTTGTAGTGTTTTTTTGGGGTTATGGCCACAAAGATTGTTGCAGCAAGTTTTTTTTCTGCACACCAACTTTGGCGGCTTTCATATCTACAAAGTTAAGTCATATTTGCTCTCAGCGGGAGACATGCATAATCCACTTAGCACGTATTTAATATGGAGTACAGTGGACAAAAAAAGAAGAAGAAAAAAAGGCAAATAAAGCAGTTTGATAAAAAGTGGAATGATAAAACAGCCATATCAACAATGCAAAAAGGTAAACATTTTAAAACAATTTGATGGAAACCAATATCGATCTCCACTGTTCCTTTAAACCATGCCAGTGTGGAAAAGTGTTTTAAATGAAGACTTAGACCACATTCCTTGTGACCTCACAGTTCTACTCAGGCCCCTTTCATTTACACACAGGTACTCTGTTTTGCTATGACTGCTCTTCATTGGTCTTCTTTCCAGAGTAAACTTCCACCTTTCTAGATATCCCACCTGTCCCCTGCTCCTAGGTGCTTTGATGTGGAGAAGGACATCATTCCTTAATAATAGCATCGCCTTAAATGGTGGGTTCAAGAGCTTGAAGCTTTTAGAAGAAACTGAGGTCGAATCTCGACCTCTGGACTCTACATTGAATTTTTTGTGGGCCAATTATTTTACCATTACAACACTTAAATGTATTTTAAGTGTTTTATTCTATTCTATTGTTAATAAACTACACTGTCTCTTGATTATGTCACCCTGTCACTATGTGCCTTAAAACCAGAAACCTGTGGTTCCTCCTTCATCAGTTAAGTGCAAAAAGGCATCTTCTTCCAGAAAAGGCCGGTTTCATCAATTATTCATCCATTCGGATGATAATTATTCTACACCATTATCTTCCTCGGCGTATCAGGATATTTTCCGTCTGCTTCTGAGTCGGCTGATACAGTTTCTCCATCCAGGGGCACAAACTTCTGGGACCGGTGAAAGCAGCTCTTCATCTCTGCTTCGCTCCTCAGAAATTCCCGCAGCACCTTCTTTGGACGCAAAAGTCAGAGTTGTCTGAGCTTTGGCTGAACACTGTATATCAATGATCTACATTCACTTAACATCAACAAAGAAATGATAAAAAAATAAAAACCTGTAAACTGTTCATCAGTGCTTGATTGTTCTTATTGCGAGGAGTGTTTTTTCCCCCATACTTTCTGTCTCAAGTTGTATTCAGGACGCATCCATACTTTCAGTTGATGTTTTGTGATTTGTTCTAAATGCCTGTGATTCCATGAGGTATTTTTGACAGTAATCTAACAAAACAAATTTAATATTTAAAGTAAAGAAAATCTGAATTCCATACCAAAACAAAAGTTGTCTCCAAAATTCATTTCCATTTCAAATGTAGAAAACCTTTTTTTTCCTTTTTTCAGTGAGTCTGATGAGACTTTTTTCCACTAAATTAGGATTATTTTTTAAACATTACAAGAAATTACAAGAAAATCAGGTAATTGGTATAACATTTATCACTGGATATTTGTTTTCAAACAGACATTATAGTATTAAAAGGTTGGGGGGGTGTTGCATGCAGCCATGCTGTTATGTTGTCATATTAGTTTGCTGTCATATTAGTATGCTGTCTTATTTTGAGTTTAAAAAAAACATTTAAGTTTATTGCAGTGACCTATGTTATGCAAACTCCTTACTTTAAAATGCTTGACTGATACACATTGAATGAGAGCAGTTGTGGTAAAGCTTTGTGATAACTCTGTGGGCTGTAGCTGTGGAGTCTTTAACTCATCTTGATCGTGAGGTCTGTCAATTTTATATCAGTTCCCTCATTGCAGATGGATTGGGGGGTTATACATAAAGCATGCAAGTCACTAACCTATGAACGTAACATGTCAAAGCCTTTTTTTTCTTCAAAATTTAATTAGGTGTCTCTTAAAAATTGATTAATAGTGCAAGTAAAATTTTATACTGTAATTCAATGACTAGCTTTGTAAATGAGCAAATTATTGCTGTTTTATCAACTTGGTAAAACTAAGCTGAGCAATATTATCACAGTTACCAGATGTTTAATATAAATATATATTTTTTACATCGCGTTATTTTACTCTAATCCAAAAGAAGCTAAGTGAAATCAAAACTTGGGTTAGAAATTATAAATAAATATAAAGAGTATACCTGGTACACCAGTCAAATGAAACATCCGTTTCTTATCATTATCTTATCATTTTATGGGAACATAGAGATCCCGGTGAGTTACTACACAGCCGTTGACTTTGCTGCATAGTAAGTAAATGGGTTGAAACACAGCCACTTCATTTGGCGCATTTTCCACAAATGAATTGAATCTTTTGTGATCCATATTCGTAATTCATACCTGTTTCTTGCATTTGTGCGCAGATGTCTGTCTATGGTTTCTGCCGATAGGTTTTTACATTAAATTTGTTTTGAGCTGGTCAAAATTTTTTGGTCAGTTGAGAATTATGTAATTATTTGATTAAGTCTATACATAATTATGGCTAATGCAAAGTTATGGCTTTCCACGACCGTTTTTACACACGTACCACTGAGGTATAACTTTTATATCCTGTATAAGGTCCACGTGTCCCATTCAAATTCAGAAATCAATGCACAAAATCCTAATAAATTGAATATAAACAATAATCATGCATGGTTCATGTTCAAAATTGATTTACATGTTCTTTTGTACTTTTTCCGTGGTTTTTAACATGGTTCATTCGTGACACATCTGTATAAAATTTCATGTAAAGACCATCACTTTTCTCACTTTTTTTCACATATATTCACGTATGACCAGTTTTCATCCATGCAATATGCGCAAAATGTATTGGCAGTGTGACACCGCCTTGAGTTAAGTCAAACAGTAGGGTTCACTCTGTCTTTGCCTTGGTACACCAGGCCCTCCTCCTATCCTTTGCAAAAGCCCATTAGCATGTAGAATCAGTCAGAAAAAATGAAAACATATGGTGCATAATACTTACTTGTAATGAGCCTGAGTGCTGCCATGCGCAAAAACCAAATTATGAGAGCTAGGGTTTGTGGCAACCTAATAAATATTGCACCACCTGAAAGTATGAATGATGTGTGGAGATGATGGAGCCACCTGTTCCTGTCTGTTGTCTAACCAAACGTAGAGCTTTCTTTGTGATGTTTTTTTATTTAGCATTTCTCTAAATCAAATGGGTGTACCATGAAATATAAGTTTAGAACTACATTATTTATAAAAGTAATGTACAAAGAAAATAACCAAGTATAAATGGAAACCTACTGTACCTTGTTTAGCCGTGACTCTCCTGAGTAACTGATGTTTTTTGGTTTGTGGAAAATTTAGCAAAGAGGGGTTTTCAATGTTTGTTTGCAGCTCTGGATCTACTTTTTCTGAAAGCTGCAGCAGATCTTCATCTGCAACTAGCACAGTCTGGGAAGACTAAAAGCTGCATGCTCTCTTTTAGTAATTAATGCTATGGTGGAGAGTGTCCCACTTGTTTATCATTCACGAGTCAGCAAAATTATGTTTGGAAGATTGCCATGACAACTTTCCGTTAAATATGCAAGAAGAAAGTAGCAATTAGTGTTAGTACCACTATAAAACATGACAGGATGCTAGCAACAATTAGGCATTGAAAAGAGAGACTTAGCACAGTGACCACACGAATTAAAGAGAGACTCCTGGTGACTGTTATTCAGCTTAATGTTGATTCATCTTCACTTGGGGGGGAAAGGTTTGAGGACTCTTGGCCAGTGTTATGGACTTTATTTTCTCCATATCAAAAATGTACTTTTATACTGATGGATTTGTGAGTACCATCAAAAAGGTTCTGTGTCCAAAACCAAAAATGTAGCCAAGAAGTAAGCCATACATCTGCATGCACATTAGTACTGAAGAAATTACTAAAGACATTTTTATCCCCTCTTTTTTAATACCAATAATGGATTTGGAGATTCTTCATTGTGTTTAATTTATTTATTTATTTATTTTTTTTCTGGACCAAAGACCAAAGCAGAAAACACAGCAAACAGATAGCAAGAACTTTAATTGATCCAGCAACGGGGAAATTGAGCATAAAGAGATTATATATAAGTATGAATATGTTTAATATACATTCTTTATGTGGATCTAGGCCTCATATTTTGTACATGTCAGTGATTTAAAATGACTGTTTTTCTGCATTACCAATTTAACTTTAAAATATTTAGCTAAACCTATTAAAATATTGAGGTCTTTTATTGTTATATTCATTGTAACTTTTTATTATGGTCCATACCTTACAGACTGAAAAGTCACAGCAGATTACATGCTGCAATCTTAACAACCGGAAAATAGTATGCAAGTAAGTAAATATTCATATAGCACTTTTCTTTTTAGAGAGAATGACTCACAAAGTGCTTCACAATGTTAAAACAAGATAAAACCACAGCAATAATTCAAGCTGCTTTAAGCATGTAAACTCCATAAAACATACTCAGACATTTTAAGGGAAACACTGTTACAGTTTTTCTCAGTCGCTTTAGTACAATTCTCAGATCAGAATGAAATTCCCAAAACTATTTGTTCAATCTTCACATCATGATGTCACTTGTGCACATCATATAAGCAGTTTCTCACTTCTTTGAACAAGTTGCAATTGCTTTGGTACATCCATGCAAATGATTATGTACAATTCTCTGCTCTTTGCTACATTATCAATTGTTTATGTCATGTTGATCAAAATGTATTATATAGTTCACTGTGCAATAGTCTTACTCCTCAAAACACCTAGTCATTAGTTCATCGTATAAGTCATTAACGGCTAAATGGTTTACCAAGTTTTCATAATGTGACAAACATATTTCGCTGCATTGCAAGAGAGGATATTGTGATGTGGATGAGAATTTGTGGCCTAACATACAGGAACGACAAGAGGTGTAGGAAGACCACACCAATTCCTACTGCACTGCCTGTACTGTTGTACAGAAAATTGTCCTTTTTTCCCTTTGTGTTACTGTTTGCAGTGGCTTTTTTCTATGTTGGTATGACATGGTCTGTCAACAAATTACAAAATGAACAACAAAAGTGTAAATGTGAATCTTGTCCAGTCTCTTGCAATCAAACAAAAAAGGTGTAACTTACATTTCACAATAATTGTCATCAAAACTTTAGCCATAGATTACATCAGAACCTCCCTCTAAAGCACACAGTCATATTGACAACATGACTAAGTAATTTGACTGTCGTGTTCGTAGACAATGACACAAGGACTTGACATTCTGATGGCACTGACATGTTCAATGACATAAAGACTTAGTTTTGAGAGATGAACTAAAGATTTTGAGCAAGTTACAGGCTTTTGCAAGAAATCCAGAGTGTTTTGCTGTTTGTACAAATTGTTTTGAGAAATGCACACATGTATTTGCAAACTTCAATTCTGATCTGAGAATAGTACTAAAGCAACTGAGAAAAACTGTAAAAAAAGCTAAAACATATTTTCAATTATTAAATTAAAAGAAGGAAACAAAGCAAATAGTTTCCAGAATGCAAAGAGACGCCCAAGAGGAAAGCGTTTGGTCGGTGGAGGATAGGATGTTATTCTAGCAAACAATATTGTTTTATGGTTGCCTCTTTTATCTCCAATAGCAACCTTTGCAGAGCATGCAAAACAGCAGATACATCAAACTATTTTTTTTTTACTAATTCACAATAATTCTCAGCATTGTTCAGTTGCAACACACAAAATACAAAACACTGCTTTAACTTTTTAAATAATTAACTAATGTAACTCAGCTGTATTACCATGTATATTCCATATTTATTTTATTGTTCTGCTACTACAACAGAATTTCCTTCCATGTATTAATAAAGTTGATCTTAATCCTAATATTAATCATAATCTTTCCCAAGGCTCCTGACTATGGTATTCATAATCTTCCAAAAACTTTTGACAGCTTTTTGAATGCAGTGTAACACATTTATAATCCATCTGAGATCAAAGAAACCGGATTGTAAGGCACAATATCAACATTTGGTGAAATAAAAGGATTCTAATTGTGACTTATGATTTGACAGATTTGTTAACATTTTATGGCATAAAAAAACTACTAATTCTACAAAATCAATTTCAGAAAAAGACCCCAGAACTGACCAGTCTTCTACATCATCATTTTGATTTGTTATTGGTTTATAGCTTTATACATTGCTGTGTAAAAGCTGACTTTGTGCACCATACAGCATCTATATTGATAGAGTTTGATTAGTTAGATATGTTTGTTTTCCCCACTTCTATGTACACTGAAGCTTACAAAAAGACAAAACAACAAAAGAAAAAAAAGAAACCACAATTATTCGACAAAGCACATGGTTTTCGAAGATATGACTTCCCTTAAACATCAAGGAAGAGAGAATATTTTTTGTGTGCCTCTGCAGCATTTAAATATTGGATGAATATTTGACATGCAGATTTATTGACACCAGGTTGATGTTCTCTTTCTTTACCATAAGGTAAATTAATTTTTCATCAAGCAGCTGTAAATATTTGAAACAACAGTATGCCTGCAACAGCCTTTCATGGCGGCAATGAAAGAGAGTTGGAAGCTTTTGTTCTCTGCACCATCCGCTGCAAGGCTGCACACTTCTCTTAAAGTTCTGCTAAATAGACCATTTCAAAGATTTTAAAGCCAAAAGGTGTAGAGTTGTCAAATTCAGAACTGAAGCCTAAAATGGAAAAGATCATTTGCGATCACTGGACCCTATGACAGGATAAATGTATTCCCATGAGTGCAGAGGAAGAAAAAAGGTAGTCCTGGACTAAAGTTGCATTGCACCACCCTATTTTTTACTCCACCTGGAGTAACTGGTGAGCTCTGGTGGGTGGTGTTACTTTTGCCTACAAGCTAGCGGTCAGGAATGCAATCATGCAGCAATCCATAGCAGGTCCACACCTGATGCTCTGTGGCTTTTTCACACCTGGGTTTTGCTGGTGTCAGTCCTGTTGGTGCTGAAGTCATGGGAGACAATTATGGCCCAAATTACAGAGAACTGATGCTTACTCTACTAATCTCAGTCTTCTCATACTTGCGTTTCCTTTGAGCAAAACATAACTGCAGCCTTTGTAATCAGTTATTTTCCAAATGCAAGAAATCCTTTAGTTCCAATTCATACACACACACACTTATAAATGTGTATCATGGATTCTAACTTAAAAAGGGATGACACTTTGACAGTAGGAGGAAGAAAAATACACGTATCCCTCCCACTGTACCTGGGATTTGGGCCAACACGTGCTCATCCTGTCTCTGTGACTCCTGGGAGAGCAGGAGGTTGGTGCAGGAGCTCTCACATTCTGTGTGGGAGGGAGTGCGCTTGCACTTCAAGTTGTGAATAGGTGTCTTACTTTTTCTGCTCTTTCTTTTTTCCTGTCGTCTTCCCTTTCAGATCATTGTCTCTTTTTTTCCCCTTTATGTCCCCTTCACTTTCTTCACCTTTTGTCTACACCGCTCTGAGCTTTTCTGCCTCCCAGCACAAGCTGCCACGTTTGTTAGGAGGGATCGTCAACGTGTTTCAAAATCGAGGTTTTGAAAATAATTTGACTATTTACATTCGTAATTACTAGATTCGAAAAAATAATGAAAATACCATTAAAATGTACGCCACTTTGTTTTATTGCTTTTGTTTTTTTTTTCCTTTTGTTTATTAGCTTGTTCACCCACAATGTGACACAGATAGAAGCTAAATGTCAGTGGAAAACATTTGCAAAGGTATTTCTTTCACTTTTGCCATCAGAAATGTTTGTGTAACCTTTATGCGAGTTTCTTTTCCATTAGGAGTTTTTCTCCTGACAGATGCTGAACCTTACACTAAGAAAGGCAAAGCAATGTCCCCAACTGTGCATTGTTAAGGTTTGAGTGGTCTGTGAGCTGACATTTATTCTAGGTTATGCAGCATTTGAGGCAGGCAATCAAGATCTTGGGGTTTAATTGCAGAGAATTTTTCTAAGGTTACTTTTTATACTTTAAGGAACAAGTAAAAATAAATTCCCCCCTTTTGCTTTTTTTTTTGGGTTATTTGCTTTTATAGAAACAAAATATTAGTCAAAACATGAAATGACAGTTACTCTATGCAGGTCAGTTCATGGCAACAAGGTTAAAATCCCAAGTATCAAACTGTCTATCCATGTATTTTCTGCCATGGGTAACATCTTCCATTTTCTTTAGTCAAGCCATGTGTCCTCCCCCCTGTGGAACATGAACCAAACACCTCCTTATCTTCCCCATCCACTCGACTAGTGCCCTCAACTGTTCTGTTTCAATGAACAAAAGAAACTTTCTTTATTTTTGCTTTTCCCTTGTTTAGAGTCAGGGGAGATGCTTAGGTTTAACTCAGTTGTCTGTCATGGTGCCTCTGTCAGACTCCTCCCCCTCCCAGCTCTGCTCTGCTCCTGACTCACAGCTGTGACCTATCATCTCATTAAAGCCTCTGCTCTTCATAAGGAGACCCAGCTCCAGCAGTCATCGCCAGTCCGTTAACCCTAATGGTTTACCTCAAGCCACGAGGGTCACCTGAGTCAAGAATCACCTCGAGCAGCAGCTGCCTAACTATCACCCCGCCGACGCCTTCAACCCCTCAGAGCCACTGTCTCAGTGCTCCGCAAGAGCTCCAGTCACGCTCCTCGCCAAGAACTCCATTCACGCTCCTCGCCAAGAACTCCAGCCACGCTTCACGTCAAGATCACCAGCCACGCTCACCCGGACTCAAAGTCCCATCTGCTCACAGGCTCGCCTGGATTGGTCAAAAGAAAATAAATTCCACTTACCTACCACTTACCTGTCTTCCTTCTGGGTTCCAGCACCATACGGGTCCATCCCGTGGTCTGATCAGGACACTGTCTACACTAAAAAGCAGGAACATCATGGATAGGTCCCCATTAACATTTGGCATCAGTTTGTGTTAGTTGGTATAAAGAAATGGATTCTTTGCACAATTATCCACAACAATCCTTTTTCTAAAGTAAATCTGTTAGGTGTGACTGTAATTGGATGACTTCAAAGTCAAGAACATTGACGAGAAAATGACTTAAGAAAATAAAGACGAAAAAAACAAATTTTACAATTTCATCATATTTTTACTGAGCAATTTCGTCGCAAAGATGATGGAGGCTAATCATTCATTCATTCATTCATTCATTCATTCATTCATTCATTCATTCATTCATTCATTCATTCATTCAATCACATTGGTTGGAGTGTACAAAAAGACCAGACAGAACAAGACACCTGAAAAAATGGTCTGGTTTGATTTTGTGTGCGAGTTTGAAGCTTTAGTTTTCATTCGTCAGATCCCACAGCTGCCATGCCTTCTCCAATCGTACCAGAATTTAAAACACTTGTTTTCTGTGTCTCCAGCTGTAAATCTTACTGAACAACTGAGCTCCTCATTCCACGCCTGAGGAATCCAACCATGCCTTTAACGGGGAACCTGTCTCCAATGCATGTCCATCCAAAGTTGGACTTTTGTTCAACCATGTCGTACCAGTGAGATAAAACCTTTTTTTCATTGGTAATCTGACAAAACGCGACACCAAATCAAAACATTTCAATTCAGTTAAACTGATACATTCGCCTTACTCAAAACACAAAATTTTAGACTTTAACACCATTGAATATCAACTTAGAGATACATTGTGCAACAGGTTGTGTGAGACAGTATATCGGAACAGAGATACAGTATGTATACTGTCAGAGGGACTTACAGCTTGCTCATATAGGTGTGAAAGTTTTGGTAAAACATTAAACATTTCTGTTATCAGTGTTGGGCTGAGGTCAAACAGAAAGCATTCTTTAAAAGGTGAGACTGAAGCAATCAGAAATAAATCATTATGTCTCTTTTAAGTTACATCTTATGTCACCGTGCTGCTTTTTTGTTTTTTTTCTTCCTTCCCCTCATATTTCTGTTTAAAATCCCTCTCCAAAACTCCTCACTGACCCATGTCCTGCCACCCTACTTATCTTCCTTGCTCTCCTTTTCACCTGCTCTGAAGAGTAGCCACAGCTTTGTCTACTTCACTTGTGCTCCTCTCTTTCATCTTTCTTTCTTATTCGCTCTCATTTCGACCTCCCATCCTTTTCTTCTAACAGCGTCACCTCTTCTCAAAAATGTCCTGGATTTGCTCCTTCACCATCACCATGGGGACAGTTACCAGGCAAGTAATGATCGAGAGCGGCGGAAAGATAAAGCAGAAAGAGTGGTGGAAGAGAACTTAAGCATCATGTGGCTTTGTGAAGAAAATATAAGAAAAACAAGCAATTTTTTTGAACTGATTGGTTAATAAAGAGCAAAAGAAGGAGGACATTTTATGTGGGATTATTATGAGAGACACAGGTGTGTAATAAAGCCTGAATTGTCACTTGAAAACAGACAAAGAGTGATGAGAGAAAGTTTAAAGAACTAAATATAAAGGAATAATTTGCTATAGAAATTAAAGAAATTAAAAAGGAAACAGAAATCCAAATCCTGTTGAAGGTCAAGTGCAAGATCTGAAAAACAAAACAAAAAAACTCACTGGGAAAAAAATGGATTTTAGTTGAATGAAAGGAAGACGGTGCACTGATTCTTGCACTGATTCTTATATATATATATATATATATATATATATATATATATATATATATATATGTATATATAAAT